>OZ024903.1:80090415-80237915 GCA_964017125.1 Flabesymbios commensalis
CTCATTCTTTTTTTTCTACCTGAATGTTGTTGTTTTTCTGTTTAGTTTATGCAATTCAATGTTGGTGAATATGTGATGACATTCAAAATGTACCAGCGCACACAAAATACAACTATCGTAAGACCTATTTTTTCTGACCTCAAAAGGAAAAAAACAGTGCGGTTTACTTGAAAAGTGAGGAGTTGCTGGTATTTTTTTATTTTGTATAGTCGTGTGGAATGATTCTACAGGTGGGGATGGTTCTGTATGCATTTTTATGTGTACAGCAGAACTCTGTTTCTTTCAATTACTAGGGGCAAAAAGTCAGAGGGGCTAAACATCACTTGCCTGTTACTTTTCTCTATGGGTAAAAACATTATATGACGTCACTGACAAGCTTACTAATCATTTCCTCATCTATACATAGCATTCCCGGTGTTTCATAAGAACATAAAGACAGAAATGTAACGAAGTGCTATTTTGCCATCTGTGGAAACGGGATTTCAGAGTTGGTACGAAGAATTTGTCAACATTTTAGGTTAGTATCTCAAGGTCGTATTGGAGCCTAACCTTCACATATATAACGTATTAATTGGCATGCATAATGATTTATATGCAAACCCAATGGTAATCTGATATTATAAACATGAACTAAGTTGCACACCATGGGGTTAAAAGTCACAGCCACAGGGTTAAAAGTCACAGGCTGTGACTTTTAGCCCCAGTGTACAGGTACTACTGGGTGTTAGTGGATCCTGTGAATTCCTTCTAGCCATCCCTGTTGTCTTCGAGCTCGTTCGTTTCTATGGCGTAGTACGCTGCGTTATTGTACCTGTTGCAGGCTCGCACTCAAAATGTGCTGGTTTAACTCTGTCAAATGAGACTGTTTCCACCTTGCATTTTATCAGGATTTTCATAACTCTGCCGCTCCTCACGATGACCCTGTATGGGCCGTCGTAAGGGGCGGTCAGAGGCGGCGCAATTGCGATTCGTCGCAAAAATACATGTGTGCATGTGTCAATTTCCTTATACTGGGATATATTTTTCTGGTGTGTGTCGCGCGGTGGGCACAAACGGAGACGCGACATGGCTACGCGTAGCTTATCTGAGTAATTGTCCAAGTTTGTATGTGCGTCGACGGTATACTTCTCTGTAAATTCTCCTGGTAGTCTAAGTGTCGTACCATAAATCATTTCGGCAGCCGACCTGCCCAATAACTCTTCAACGGCGGAACGAACGCCAAGTAAAACGGAAAGTAGTGTAATTGTCCATGGATTCGGTGACTCGTGTGCCATAATGGCTGCTTTTAACTGAAGGTGAAAACGCTCGACCATGCTGTTCGACTGGGGGTGGTAGCTCGTTGTGCGATTTCGTACTATCCCGAACTGGTTGCATAAACCATCCCATAATTTTGATTTGAACTGGGCGCCCCTATCTGTGGTGATAGTGGCGGGATTCCCGAGACGTGTTATCCACCCACTGAAAAGGGCATCGGCGACAGTTTCGGCTCGAATATCCACGATAGGAATGGCTTCCGGCCAACGTGTGAAACGATCGACGCAAGTCAGTAAATATCTAGAACCGTCAGCGTATGGCAGGGGTCCGACAATATCGATGTGTACGTGATCAAATCTCTCGGTAGGTTTGGTGAATTTGCCGAAAACTGGCTGATTGTGCCATGAAATTTTGGCGGTCTGACAGCCTTTGCAGGAACGGCACCATTTGGCGATATCTATGTTCATTCCATGCCATACAAATCTCGTATTTATCAAAGGCTTGGTAGCTCTATGCGATGGATGACCTAATCCATGTAGATTTAAGAAAACGGTTTTTCGAAATCTTTCTGTCAGATACGGTCGATTGTGTCCTGCTGACACGTCACACCAAATCAAATGGTTATCAAATGACTTGAGCAGTTTAACGTTCATAGTATGTGTGGTCAGTATTTACGAAAAAGTTACGGCCTTCTAGATTGTGTCTAAAATGTCTGATAGTGGCATACACTGCCATAAGCTCGCGGTCGAAAGCTCTGTAACGTGTCTCCGCAGCATTCAATTTTTTACTGAAAAATGAGAGTGGCTGCCAAACATTGTCTATATATTGTTGCAAAACGCCACTAGCGTCACACGTGATATTCAACGGGGCCGAAGGATCTGGATGTACCAGGAGTGTTGCATTTGCTAGTATTTGTTTAGACTCTGAAAATGCCGATTCTGCACTTTCATTCCACTTTAAATCAAAATTAGACTTCGGTGACAGCCTCGTATGACCGTCATTGGCTGCAGTCAGCTAATTGTTTAACTGCATCAACTTCGACGCGCATTGTGGTATAAGTCGATGCTAGTAATTTACCATTCCTAAATTTCTTCTGAACAAACGTGATGGCCTAAAAAGCTTAACTCAGTTGTACCGAACTGACATTTCTCCGGACCGATTATAATACCGTATTCGGCTAGTCGGGCGAAAAGTATTTTCAAGTGCTTCTTATGGGTACCATGATCGGGGCTGGTGACTAATAAATCGTCTAAATATACGAATACAAAATCTAAACCGCGGGTAGCGTGATCAGTGAAACGTTGGAAAGTTTGACCGGAATTTCATAGACCAAGCGGTGTCCTGGTAAAATTGAAAAGACCAAAAGTTGTGGTAACCGCTGTCTTATGCACATCAGACGGTTCAACTGGAATTTGGTAATACAGTATTACTAGATCAATTTTAGAGAACATTTTTGTAAGCGGGTTTTATCCGTGACACAAATCCTGGTCACGGCACCAATGTAAACGGGTTTTTTCTGTGACACAAATCCTGGTCACGGCACCAATGTAAACGGGTCTTATCCGTGATACGTTGACACGCTATCGTCGCGTGTCCCAATGTTCTGGCACGGCAAACACAACACTTGTGGATAAAATAATAAAGTCTTGAATATATATAAAATATATATTAAGCATAAAACATTCAATTTCTCAGTACACTGATGTTAGTACTTATATCTCGTTGTGTAATTTGTTGATAATTTTACTGTTGCTTCAGTGATCTACAAGATGTTAGATACCGAAGCAACTCCCACTAAACTTAGCCAAACTTGACACGTCTCCGCTAGAATACTCCCCAATTTCTCTCTAAATTTCCTCTGAATTCTCCTCTGAATTTCCTTCTCGAAGGCTGTGAGCGCCTTCCTTTATAGCGGATCCCGACGGGCGCGATCACTTCCTGTGGTGAAATGACGTCTCCACCAATCAGGATCCTTACTTTGATATACATTCACATTCCTGGGCTGTTTTCCAGAACCGACTCACACAGGCCTCCATAACTAGGGGACGTCCTGTATGACAATTAGTACTTGACGCAGTACCGTCTCCACCTTGTGGTTCACATGTAAACAGCCCAGGACAGCATGTTTATTCCACCCTTTACTTACCGAAACCCCAATTTAGACACCTGCTACTTAACATTGTTACATACCTCCCCCTATGGAATCCAACTTGTTTACACGCTTGAATTCCATATTTCAATCCCTTAAAATCCCTATGATTAGTCAAATCATATAAAAAATAAAAATATAAGTTTCGGAAGTGCGCACATCTTCCACCTATATTTTTCTTATACAAATATATATTATTTTTACTTAAACAATGTATATGTATTGTCATCCTCTTCTCTGGAACAATGTCTTGAGTGGAATACACTCTAAAATCATATATATTTACATTTTAAACATCACTTCCCAGCATATACGGTGTCTGGAACATAGTTATTGCATAGTTACAGTCATTATAATATCAGGTTTATCCAATATATAAGTATATCATCCTCTTCTCTGGAACAATGTCTTGAGTGGAATACACTCTAAAATCATATATGATGCTTTACTTACAATTTACATTTGAAATACACCTCTCAGCATTCTCTGCCTCTGGAACATAGTTTATATACAGTCAATATAATCTCACGATTATTAAAGTATCGTGTAGGACGTCTCCTACACACGTGCACTACCATCCAGTCATCAGGAAGACAGTCTGATTGGACCTCTGACCGTCTCAGACAGCGCCAACACCTCCGTGTTCTCACCACTTGATGTTTTGGCACTTGCAGGTGTTATAAATACTACGCTGCGTTTTTTTCAATTTTTTGAAACAATTTATCAATATCCCAGGGTATCTCCAGTATACTATGCCCACTGCACCTACCCCAGTCATTAACAAAATCATCAATCCTCCCAGTGTGAAGGTAACATACATGTGGCGTTTCTGTACTGGTGTCATAGTTACAATCTTAGCCTGATGTAACTTCTCTATCAATTGACTTAAGGGAATGTCATCTATGTCATTTAATTTTGGTAATCTATTTATCTCATGTATTAGATCTATGTCGTACCCTAATTCGTCGAGCGGTCCCCACACAATGTCACCCGTAAATTTATTCAAATGAGTCAGTCAGCTTGCCTAGATTTTAAATGATATTCTGCTTCGTGATAGTAAAAGCGTGCTAAAGTCATTTGGTCAGAGAAAGCATGGCATGACATGTTTAGTTTACCATACGAAACAGCTGGACGAACTGATAGCGTTTATTGCCAACACACATAACCGTTAAAACAATGGGTTTTACTGTAATCATTACCCATATCCATTGCAGCCACCAATATCATTATGTCTCCAGTCGCCATGAGTTGTACAGGCTCTAGCACTGGAACACAATAATATCATTTTCTTAGCTGATGCTGATACTTTGTTTATTTTCCCTCTTAAAATAAACCCTCTTAAACTCTCTCATGTGTTGATAACTTCTTCTCCTGAAGTTATCAACTTAGTCACATATCAGCGTAACTTTCTACTGATATCCCCCGATGATGGTATACTTGTGATATTAGTAGTTCTCTTTACTATTATCAACACCTCATCTTATACATGTACCAACTTACACATAAGCTGATATCTTCCCCTCGACAAGGGGTATACTCCGCTACCTCAGCAACTGATCATTGATAAATTCTTGTCCATAAATTTATCACGCTTATGCTCCTTGATAAATTCTTCTCCTGAATTTTATCAAGCGTTAATATCAGCGTGCACATCTACTGATATCTGTACCATCTCCTCAAACCCCGGGCGATCTCTGTTACCGCATTGATAATTTCTTCTCTTGAAATTTATCAACTTTTTAACTCCTCTAATATCCTCCTTGTTACCGCATTGATAATTTCTTTCTCTTGAAATTTATCAAATTTAATCCCATATCAGCGTTAAACCTACTACTGATATTTGCCTCTCCCTGATCAGGAGAGAGCACCGTTCCTTCATTGATAAATTCTTCTCATGAATATTATCAACATTTAATCCCATATCAGCGTTAAACCTACTACTGATATCTGCATTATCTACCCCACCTTATTCGCTGTCGCGTTGTTGTTTACGTTTACCTACTTTTTTTTTAACAAATTCCCTCCCTTTATGACTCTCGTTCTTTAGCAATTCGCGTTTTCCCAATTTTTAATTGTGCTTACATAATTCTCACTAATCATTCATGTTCACCTTTCATCTCCGCTATATCTGAAATGTAACATTCAGATATTCTTAGCTCAACATGAGCACAGGGGGATTGTCTTCAGATTTACTGTCAGACATGTTAGCAAATGTTGCCCTGCTACTTTGAGCTGAACATACTTAGGTATATTTTTACTAACTTGTGATACAGGCCTCCGTCTAACCATGTCTGCACTGTGTCTTCTTACATTTCGTATGCGCACTAATATTATGTAATATTCCTTAACCCCAAATTAAATTTCGACTGTATTTTTTCTAGCATTAATACTGTATTTTAGAGTTAAAAAAAAAATCCGAATAATACATTTAGCCCCTTGCAATAATTATTTAATTTCTGAAAATCAATACAAATCCTTGCGAATATTTATTTAATTTCGAAAATTAACACAAAATCTTCTTGATTTAACCAATTTGATTTCTCAATTAACAATACCAGAAACGACCATTCTGAGTGACGTGTCCTAATAATATTATATTCTCAACATTATTCACGTCCTCGTTTAATGGCTCGTCTCTGATTTATGGCTGTCTTATACCGGCGGATCATAACTAGTAACTCATTATTTTCGAAAATCACACAAAATCATTTTTGAATAACCAATCTGATTTCTCAGTTACACTACCGGAAACGACCATTCTGAGTGACTTGTCCTAGTAATGTTATTTTTCAACATTATTTACGTCCTCGTTCAATGGATCGTCTCTGATTTATGGCTGTGAGATACTGGCGGATTATCCCCAGAATCTCTTCCATATTCACCTCTTCGGTTCGCCTTATATGTTTCCACATAATTTCTGAACTGCCTAATCAATCCTTCGATTGATCCTTATTTTCTGGGGCGCAGTTATTTGACCCGCTCCTCATAGGCCTACTGCCTTATCACCCCCCCTCCCCTCCCCCGTCACTGTATACTCAATAGTAAACAGTCTCTGTATACACAAGTACCTCCCCCAGCTTGTTTGCGTCTTTTTTATGTCTGTCCGTCCGACCGTAAGTCCCCCAGTACGCTGGGCCCTAATGAGTATTATCTTCTTATTATTCTCAGCTGTAATATTTGTCACTAGTAGTCCCCCCTTTTTAATTTTTTGAATTACATTGTCCAAATGTGTTTTCCCAGGGAGACCAGAGATACCAGTTAACTGGAATAATTATATTTTTGTTTTGTTTTTTCCAATGGATCAGCCAAAAGCTTCTCAAAAATATAAAGATTAATGAAAATTAACTACAGCAGCCTAGAAAATAACTGACCTCCGACTACGTGTCTGTGTGTAGCCAACTATCCAAACGTTATGTAGTTTCTGTCTAGATCTTGTCGATCCTGCTCCGTCTGTTGTCCTCTGGGTCCCGTCAGTCCTGGCAAACGCCCAACTCCTTGTTTGTCCTATGGATTGCCGTCGGTCCTGGCAAACGCCCAAAACCGTCTGGATACTGATTCCTTCTGGATCCCGTTTATCTGTCCTCCGTCTCGTCTCGATAAAAGTGGTGGTTAGATATAGCCACCACTACGTACATTAACTAGTATTTATCCACTGATATTTGTTTTGTCGTGCCAAGTCAAGTCACTTCGTAACTTTCCAACGTTGTTAAACCAAGGTTCTTGAAATGATTTAATTCGCTTTTCAAATTAAAATCCTGTCAGATGGCACCAATGTAAGCGGGTTTTATCCGTGACACAAATCCTGGTCACGGCACCAATGTAAACGGGTTTTATCTGTGACACAAATCCTGGTTACGGCACCAATGTAAACGGGTCTTATCCGTGATACGTTGACACGCTATCGTCGCGTGTCCCAATGTTCTGGCACGGCAAACACAACACTTGTGGATAAAAGAATAAAGTCTTGAATATATATAAAATATATATTAAGCATAAAACATTCAATTTCTCAGTACACTGATGTTAGTACTTATATCTCGTTGTGTAATTTGTTGATAATTTTGCTGTTGCTTCAGTGATCTACAAGATGTTAGATACCGAAGGAACTCCCACTAAACTTAGCCAAACCCGAAACGTCTCCGCTAGAATACTCCCCAGTTTCTCTCTGAATTTCCTCTGAATTCTCCTCTGAATTTCCTTCTCGAAGGCTGTGGGCGCCTTCCTTTATAGCGGATCCCGACGGGCGCGGTCACTTCCTGTGGTGAAATGACGTCTCCACCAATTAGGATCCTTACTTTGATATACATTCACATTCCTGGGCTGTTTTCCAGAACCGACTCACACAGGCCTCCAGAACTAGGAGACGTCCTGTATGACAATTAGTACTTGACGCAGTACCGTCTCCACCATGTGGTTCACATGTAAACAGCCCAGGACAGCATGTTTATTCTACCCTTTACTTACCGAAACCACAATTTAGACACCTGCTACTTAACATTGTTACATTTTCGAACCAGCCAAACGCTGTGTAAAGTCTTGTATGTGTGGGATCGGGTATCGATCTGGTACGGTCTGAGCGCTCAAACTTCGATAATCGCCACATGGTCTCCAGTCGCCATTTTTCTTGGGGACCATATGAAGCGCTGAGGACCATTCACTGTCGCTGGGTTCGATAACTCCTAACTTTATCTCGCGTTTTGCAGTGACTAGTTTGTCAGGGGCTAATCGTCGTGGTCGCGCGAACACAAGGTGTCCTTTAGTCACTATTTCATGTGTAATGCCATGTTTGACGGTCTCTCCTATCGACGTGGGGCGAGTCAGTTCCGAGAACTGACCTAATAGTTTTGTGTAGTCGTTATGTACTGCGTCCACTCTATTAAGTTACAGTGGTGTAATTGACGACAGTGAAGCAGGTATAGCTAGACCGGTTCTCATGTCTTTTAGACAACGACTTCTCAAGTCCACCAGTAAACTATAATGTATTAGGAAATCTGCCCCTATAATGGGCATTTGTAGTCACGTTTAAGGCCGGCGTCGACGACGCATTTGCTAGTACCGTAGGTATTAATAGTAGTATTGTTAGCTGCAACTAGGGGAAGACAGTCAGCGTCTGAAATCCTGTTAGCGCAAGACTTGGGTAGGACGCTTACTGCTGCACCCGTGTCTATTAAATATTTGCAATTATTGCGATTGTCTGCGACGTACAATAACTTAGAAGGAAATAACTTGGGAAGTGTAGCTTCCGTGAAGTCATGTCGCGTCTCTGTTATTTCCCCAGGTGCAAGAGTCGCAACCTTGCTCTGGCTTAACAGTTTAAAGAGAACGCACAAGGGTCTCAGCATGTGCGTGCTTTATCACCGAAAGTCTGGTGATAATAGCAGACGGATGTATTAGCCGTATCGGTCGGTGTCGTAGTATTCTTCTGCGATGCGTTCGGCGGCGGTAAATTCGGACGTCTAATTTCATTATGGTTATTTAAAGAACCTTGTGTATTTGGTATAAATGGTTGTGCTTGCACGTTGGGTACATATTGAGCCCTAGGGGTGCTATTGTCATTTGTCCGAGCACGTCCGGTATTCCTCCTCTTCTCTGCGGCCGTGGTGGATGTCGCTGTCTCCAGTTTTTTTAATCGACGAGACAGGTCTCCTAAAAGTCCTACTAACTTGCCGGTCTCGCTAACTTTGATTTCAGCAACCCCCGGTTTACTTTCGTCCACGTCGTTCTCAAAGCGAGTGCCCGGTCAGCCAACATGGCCAAACTCTCCAACGAGGCAATATCTGGCTGTGTGGCATCTGTCGGATGAAAGCCTGCCGTATCACAGCTCTACCAACTACAGCTTTAGTGCCGAAGCTGGCCGTCTTCTGCAATCTTCGAAGGAATCTGGATGGTATACTTATTTGTGCGGAAAGGTTCCAGAAGCACATCTCTGACGTCTGACGCTACCTCTCCGGAGAGTGCCGCACAGGTGAGACTATATCGTTCGTCAACCGTTATATCTGATTGAACCATAGTTCTACGTCTGTAGCATAGAAGGTGGCTATCTTGAATTTCGGCAGATTAGTTGATCGCCGCAAGCTTTGTCGTCTGACTGGCGAAGGGCTTCTGGAAGATTCGCTTTTTGAATGGCTGCGCTGGCGTCTACTGCGTGCAATTCGTTCAAAATCTGCTTTCAGCTTTCTGTATTCGCTGTCAGCTGCTCGAAACTCTGCTTCACTTGCCAGAAAATAAGTCTTGTCCTTCGAGGGGTGAAGACACGAAACCTTCGCTATCATATTTGGTAGCCATCTTGAAATGTTTCTAACTTGAAATTATTTAAATAGTAAAACGTTTGAGTTGTAGGTCTATTGGCTACTGGGCAGTACTCAAACGGTTATTAACATGGTATGCATTTAAAACATACCAACTATTTTGGTTGTTGCGTCCTGCGTGGAGAACTGTGTCACAGTTATCTAGACCAATGACTAAGTCTTAATACATGCTGAATCTGTAATTTTTAAGAAGTGTCCATGCTATGTCACATATTGCAGAATATGGGGGTTGCTGAAATGTCGAAAAATTGCTGTTTCAGAAATTGCGTTTATATTGCTTTCTATTTCATTTTAACATATAAATTGTGAAAACTGTAGGTCACAAAAATGTATATAGAATGCCAGAATAAATGCTATATTGCTACTCTAGCTATGATACTATAGTATTTTTGTAAATCGACCTGTGTGGAAATGCTTTCCACGCAAGTCGAAAAACACATAGAAACATCAAAATGGTCGCAATAGCGCAACTGTCAGTCATAATCCGGTGAATTAAATAACAATTGAAACTGGCCCATCATGAGAAATTTTCGTTCTCTTGACGATAGGTCTAGTGCGACTGTATTATTTATCTCGGTTACAGCTCGACTTGATTTTGAAATTATTTTATTCAATTCTTGACTGACAGTAGTCTATAAAGACTATATAGTATAATCTCGCCAATGAAAATTTCCCATAATGAACATCTAATTTTTTTTTTATAAAATGTCCATCATGAAAATCATTTACTGTGACGTCGAAATCGATCGCTCGCTTCGGTTTGTAGTATCGCACGTGGAGCTGTGCCTGTCGGTTTAGGTTGTTCGGGGGTGATGGTGTTGTGTGCTATGTATGTATGGCAGCATGCTGATCTCACCGAGTGAGTGGTGTACGCACCGATTATAGCAGCGGGCGTACATGATCTATATCATGTAGGCCTGTGTGTCGCTGATAATCGAGTGTCGTGTGCGGTAGGGCCGCCTGCTTCAACTCATTGGCATATTCATAAACTAGGTTCTGCGCGGGCATAGGCGCGAGACGTAGTCTAGCAGCTACTGACCGCCAGAGGGCAGGTCAGCGCGAAAATATGTAAAAGTAGAATATTAAATTTATAATCGAAACTATCACACAATGTGTAATATAATTTCAGACGTCAATTTGATGCTAAAATGCGTTCATTCTCCAGACAACGTGTGGCCTAGATATGTAGGCGGGGTTTGTCAATCACGCCACCGATTCAAGATGGCGGCCTAATTTATGCTAATTATGTCAAGTTGAAAGCATGGGGTCATCCTCGCAATGAATGCCGGTATGGCGGGTTTGAGCGCGGCTATCGGTAGCCAATGGAGCTAAGGTTAGGGATACCGCAGCAAAATGGCTGCCTCACCAATACATAGTAAAATATTTCTCTTGTCGCTGAAAACAAAATATGATTTTAAATGACAAAATGTTGACCTACGGTCCTAACAATGATGTTTTAATAGGCCAAATAGGACCTTTTATTCACATACATTACAGGCGAAGTGGACCTAGGTCTATCAAAAGTTCTCTGAGTCGAGGCGATATTTTGTTTGAACATTTTATTTTTCTAATTTTTCAGACAAGAAACCTAGTAGAGTTTCCTGAAATTCGAATCACCCAATTATGGTGTAGTCTACAACGATTTAAAATGAATTTTCAAAATATTCACCTCCCAATCGCCTACAGTGGCATAAGTAGGAGAGAAATATTCCAAAATTCTGACTTAATAGGGATGAATCGAGAAGATTCTAATTTAGTGTCGAGCAAGAAACGACGTGTCAGCCATCTTGAAAAATGGATCGCACGTGGTTATCATCCAAAATTATTAAATTTTTCGCTGTTTTCCAGCGGAAACGCGCGTGCTACTCTCTGGATAACCTTCCTAGCTAATCCTTACTGGCATATTTGATTATGACCTACGATTTTCACGTACCTTGGGGAAAATGATGTGTCATTTTTCCGAAAAATCCCCTAAATTTTATAAAAAACTATCCTTGAAACCAGTGGTTTTGCGTCGAGCGTTGCTCGGTGAAAACACTGTTGCGAGTCGTATCAAGCGGCTGTGGTCACCAATGTAAAGGTGCATGTCGATCAAACGTCGGGGGCATCAATGTAAGTATAGGGCTTCTCACCAATAGGGGATTGGTGGTAACTGCCCCAACTCACTTCACTTCAGTCTTCATTCCCGTCGGGACGACGGAACACAAATAACTCAGTTAATTCATCTTTCGGTTCATTCTTGTTTATTTAGTCTAGACGTTGTAACAACTTTAGTGCACACATTTCCACGCGGAACGCGACAACCTAGCCAGCGGCTCGGCACTTGAGTCTAGGAGACGTCTGCTCAACTCGGCAGCCTGGGAGTGGCGCGCATCGCTTGATTCAGCTCGATTCGAAATTGAGGCTAGGCGGGCTACCGCCTCTCGTCAAAGGTCGGAAACGCCCGAGCCAGCCCGAACGGTGAGACGCGGGTTCCCACAAGTTCCCACGTGGGCCTCTTGTCAGCACTGTAAATCTAGCATGACCTTTATGCAAGTGAATGAGTGAGTGAATGAGTGAGTGAATGAGTGAGTGAGTGAGTGAGTGAGTGAGTGAGTGAGTGAGTGAGTGAGTGAGTGAGTGAGTGAGTGAGTGAGTGAGTGAGTGAGTGATTGATTGATTGATTGATTGATTGATCGATCGATCGATCGATCGATTGATTGATTGATTGATTGATTGATTGATTGATTGATTGATTGATTGATTGATTAATTGATTTTTTATAAAATGCAATAATTAATTACGTTTTGCTGTGTGTTTTGTTAATGTAAAAGTATTTTATAATGAGCCCAATAGCTTTTTATTAGCTTCCCCCTTTAGCCGTTTTTTCTCATTCGATTAATTCTCCTTTAAGGAGGTATTTCTTATTCCTATTTTACATGATCTCACATGAAATGCGAGGCTTTTAAGCTATTATAATATCTGCTTACTTTGGTTGTTGTGTTATTGTGTTATTTCGTTGACGATATTTAATTCCCTTATCTCTTCAAGCGTATTTTCGTATGCAATCTAGACTCATTTAGTTTTGCCCCTTCAGCTCTTTTTTTATTCGATCGTGTCTATGGTATTGGGCAGTGCTCTAATGCAGTGGTTAAAGCTGCCTGTCTGGAAATAGTACAGCAGCATACACCAAAAAAGAGCCATATTTAAGGAGTTACCTAAACCGGCGGTACAACATTTGTCCACATGTCTAGAACTGCTCCCAGGGGTCTCTAGATACAGAATCTGGTTGATGACATTGCTGGAAATGGGGGCGGGCTGAGAATTTGACACTTTTGTACACCTACCCGATTTTTAGAGAAAATATTCGCTAAAATATGATTTTCGCGTCATTCTCACTCTATCACAATGTTGGGCCAGGTAAATCAAATATTGTTGTATTTAGTTTTTTCTATCCATCAGGTCATATATCTGTGGAGATAAAATAGTAAAAAAATTGATAATTTTGCACTAGCATCCTACCTCTAAGGGCTATTTTGGATATTGTCAATATTTTGTTTCATTTTTTTGCATATAGTTTAGGACAGCAGGTTCGTTTCGTTTCTGCACGAAAGTCTCCATGAGCGATACGATTTGGTTCAGATACATCCCTTTAGTCAGAATTAGGTGACCAATGCTTGATTCGTCCAGTAATTGATCATTATGGCCAATTTCAAAATGGCCGCCGTAAAATCCATGGTTTTTCCCGAAAAGTATTATTGAACATGGTTTTCCTAAATTTCGCATCACAAGCACGGTTTGAGTGTCTAATCTTACATTTTATCGCTCTTTCAAGTATTTACAAATGCTGGGATGTGATATTTAAGACTCAATCCAAGATGGCTGCCAGAAATGATCAAGAAAATGTTCAAAATTTCACATTTTCTTGCAAATATTTTCTAAGCACATGTTTTATCATGTAAGAAAACCCCCACGATCGGTGTCATTTGGTTCAGAGACAACCCTTGAGTGAAAATCATATGATTAGTGCTTGATTTGTAGAGTAATTAATCAATATGGCCGATTTTAAAATGGCTACCGTGAAATCAATGCTTAATCTTCAAATGCATAATTCAACATGGCTTGCTTAATTTTTATCGCAGAAACACGATTTTCGTGTCTTTTATTATATTTTAATGCTGAATGAATCCACTGAATATATATATGTATATTTTAGGTGCTCGAATATGTTATGTAAGAACCAATCCAAGATGGCCACCGTAAAAATGGCAAATAATATTTTCGAAACTTTTGAAAATAGTTCATGAGCACACGTTCTGCTCTGTACGAAAACCTCAGTAAGCGGTATTATTTGGTTTAGAGGCATATATTAAGTCAAAATCAGGTGATTAATTTTTGATTTATCAAGTAAATAATCATTATGGCTATTTCAAAATGGCCGCCATTAAATAAATGCATTATTGAACATTGGCTACCTAATAGTCATATCATAAACACGGGTTTGATGTAATATCTTAAAGCGACAGAATCAGGCTAAAATCATAAAAAAAACGGTAATTTTCCTTTGGCTTCTTAATATGACCATATGATGTAATCATGTCCATAGACTAGAACTGCAATTTTTTTTGTGCTGCGCATTTACCAACCAATCAAAACATAGAGACGAAATTCCCATATTCTTATTTTGGATATATACTACAGCAACAAATGTCACTTTTGTAGTGGCTTACATAATTTTCAAGGTGGCTGTTATCACTTCTTCACTGGCCAAGATAACTTGTGTAGTTGCTGAGATAACTTTTAAAATCGCTCTGATCACTTCTTCAGTGGTCAAAATCACTTTTGTAGTGGCTGAGATGACTTTTAGAATGGCTGTAATCACTTTATCAGTGGTCAAGATCACCTTTGTATGGGTTTAGATAATTTTTAAAGTGGCTGTGATCACTTCTTCAGAGGCTAAGATCAATTTGTTGTGGCTTAGATAACTTTTTCAGTGGCTGACACCAGTTTGTTAGTGGCCAAGATCACCTTTGTAGAGGCTAACATAACTTTTAAAGTGGCTGTGATCACTTCTTCAGTTGTCAAGATAACTTTTCTAGTGGCTGAGATAACTTTTAAAGTTGCTATAATCACTTCTTCTGTGGCCAAGATCACTTAGCATTGGCTAAGATAACTTTTCAAGTGGTTCTGATCACTTTTGCCCAAGATCACTTTTGTAGTTGCTGCCTTATCTTTTAAAGTGGCTGTGATCACTTCTTCAGTGGTCAAGATCACTTTGGTAGTGGCTGAGATAACTTTTAAAATGGTTGTAATCACTTCTTTAGTGGTCAAGATCACTTTTGTAGTGGTTTAGATAATTTTTAAAGTGGCTGTGATCACTTTAGTGGCCAAGATCACTTTTGTATCAGCTGACATAATTTTAAAAGTGGATGTTATCACTTCTTCACTGGTCAAGATCACCTTTGTAGTGGCTGAGCTACCTGTTAAAGTCGCTCTGATCACTTCTTCAGTGTTCAAGATAACTTTTGTAGTGGCTGAGATAACTTTTAAACTGGTTCTAATCACTTCTTGGGTGGTCAAAATCACTTTTGTCATGGCTGAGATGACTTTTAGAATGGTTGTAATCACTTCTTTAGTGGTCAAGATCACACTTGTAGTGGTTTAGATCATTTTAAACGTGGCTGTGATCACTTCTTCAGCGGCCAAGATCACTCTGTAATGGCTTAGATAACTTTTTTCAGTGGCTGACACCAGTTTGTTTGTGAGCAAAATCAACTTTGTAGTGGCTGACATAACTTTTAAAGTGGGTATGATCACTTCTTGGGTGGTCATGATAACTTGCTTGTGTAGTGGCGGAAATAACTTTTAAAGTGGATGTCATCACTTATTTAGTCGTCAAGATCACTTTTCTAGTGGCTTAAATCATTTTCAAAGTGTGTGTGGTGGCTTCTTTAGTGACCAAGATCACTTTTGTAGTGGCTGAGATAACTTTTAAGGTTGTTGTGATCACTTTTTCAGTGGTCAAGATCACTTTTGTAGTGGCTGAGATAACTTTTAAAGTGGTTCTAATCACTTCTTCGGTGGCAAAGATCACTTTTGTAGTGGCTGAGATGACTTTTAGAATGGTTGTAATCACTACTTCATCAGTGGTCAAGATCACTTTTGTAGTAGTTTAGCTAATTTTTAAAGTGGCTTTGATCACTTATTCAGTGTCCAAGATCACTTTGTAGTGGCTGACGTAATTTGCAAAGTGTCTGTTATCACTTCTTCAGTGGTCAAGATCACTTTTGTAGTAGCTTAGTTAACTTTTGAAATGGCTGTAATCACTTCTTCGGTGGTTGAGATCACTTTTGTCACGGCAGAGATAACTTTTAGAATGGTTGCAATCACTTCTTCAGTGGTTAAGATCACTTTTGTAGTGGTTTAGATCATTTACAAAGTGGGTGTGGCCGCTTTTTTAATGGCCAAGATAACTTTTCTAGTGGCTGAGATAACTTTTAAAGTTGGTGTGATCACTTCTGCAGTGGCGAAGATCACTTTGTAGTGGCTTAGATAACTTTTGAAATGGCTGTAATCACTTCTTCGGTGGTTGAGATCACTTTTGTCACGGCAGAGATAACTTTTAGAGTGGTTGCAATCACTTCTTCAGTGGCCAAGATAATTTTGTAATGGCTTAGATAACTTTTTCAGTGGCTGACACCAGTTTGCTAGTGGCCAAGATCACCTTTGCCATGGCTGAGATAACTTTAAAAGCGGCTGTGATCACTCATTTAGTTGTAAAGATCACTTTTGTAGTGGCTTAGATCATTTTCAAAGTGGGTGTGATCGCTTCTTTAGTGGCCAAGATCACTTTTGTAGTGGCTGAGATAACTTTTAAAGTGGTTATTATTACTTCTTCGGTGGTCAAGATCACTTTTGTAGTGGTTTAGATAATTTTTAAGGTGGCTATGATCACTTCTTCAGTGGCTAAGATCACTGTGTAGTGGCTTAGATAACTTTTTCAGTGGCTGACACCATTTTTTAGTGGCCAAGATTACCTTTGCAGTGGCTGAGATAACTTTTAAAGTGCCTATGATCACTTATTTAGTCGTCAAGATCACTTTTGTAGTGGCTTAGATCATTTTCAAAGTGGGTGTGATCGCTTCTTTAATGGCCAAGATAACTTTTGTAGTGGCTGAGATAACTTTTAAAGTTGATGTGATCACTTCTGCAGTGGCCAAGATCACTTTGTAGTGGCTTAGATAACTTTGTCAGTGGCTGATACCAGTTTGTTAGTGGCCAAGGTCACCCTTGTAGTGGCTGAGATAACTTTTAAGGTGGCTGTGATCTCTGGAGTAAACACTAAAACAGTGTTTCTATAATGATCATTACGTAGAACATGTCTAGCAATTTAAAGGGAACTGAATGTTCATTTTTAGGAGAAAAGGTTTAGGTCACCTGGGCCAAAGCTGAACAAACCCATATTTTCTTGTCATTTTAACTGCTGCCATTTTAGATTAAAGTACTTAACATTACTTTCAGTGGATTCACTGAAAAGTAAAATGCAAAAATAAATACAAAGATCGTGTTTTTAAATGACTATTATATTATGCACAACATGTTCAATAAAGCATTTTAGAAATATCCATTGATTTCATGGCGGCCAGTTTGTAATCGGCCATAAGTATTAATTACTTGACAAATCAAGCATTAATAACCTGATCTTGGCTCATAAGACGTCTCGGAAATAAATAATACCGCTCATGGATGTTTTCATACAGATATAGAATAGAGCGTGTGCTCATAAATTATTTGTAAAATGGTGCGACATTTTGACAATGTTGCGGCGGCCAACTTGAATTTCTATTTTTTTCTATTTATAATACTTTTAATGGACATAGAGAAGATTAAAAAGTAAGATTAGACACTTACCCGGTAAATCGTGTCTGTGAGATAACTGTGTGACAAACATGTTTAATAATGCATTTTATGACAATTACCGGTAATTGATTTCACGGCGACTATTTTGAAATAGGCCATAATTATTAATTGTTCTACACATCAATCATTAATCACCTGATTTTTGTTCATGGGTTCGTGTCTCTCAATGAAATGATACCGCTCATGGAGGTGATCGTACACCATTAGAGCCTGTGCTTATAAACTATTTGCAAAAAAGTGAAATTTTGAGCATTTTCTTCACCATTTTCTGGCGGCCATCTTGGATTCGGTGGTAAATATCACATTACAGCATTTGTAATACTCAAGCGCGCATTAAAATGTAAGAATTAATACCAAAAGTGTGATTGTGATGTAAAATTTAAGAAAACCGTGTTTGATAATACATTTCAGGAGAAATCATGGATTTTACGGCGGCCATTTTGAAATTGACCATAATGATCAATTACTCGAAAAATCAAGCATTGGTTACCTAATTCTGACTTATAAGGGATGTATCCGAGCCAAATGGTACCGCTCATGGAGACTTTCGTGCAGAAGCGAGCCTGTTGTCATAAACTATTTGCAAAAAAATGGAAAAAAATTACAATTTTGAAAAATTTCATTTTGCGACATATCTACAATATTCAAAATAGCTCTTCGAGGTGGGATGCTAGTGCAACATTATATTTTGTTTACTATTTTATCCACACAGATATATGACCTGATGGATAGAAAAAACTAAATACAACAATATTTGATTTAACTGGCCCAACATTGTGATAGAGTGAGAATGACGCGAAAATCATATTTAAGCGAATATTTTCTCTAAAAAAATTGGGTAGGTGTACAAAAGTGCCAAATTCTCAGCCCGCCCCCATTTCCGGCAATGTCATCACCCAGATTTTGTATCTAGAGATCCCTGAGAACAATTCTAGACATGTGGACAACTGTTGTACCGCCGGCTTAGGTACCTCGAAAATTTGGTCCCTCTGCTGCTGTACTAAAAGTTCGTTCCCCGCTCTGGCACTGAGGTGTCAAAGGAACAAACGTTTCATTCCTGCTCACTCGTAATGATTGTGGGCATCTCTTGTGACCGAGGGGTAGCGTGCTCGGCCTCAGGCCGCCAGGGATCAATTTCAGAATTATGTGTCTGGAGAGCAGTGTCACCCATTCATCTGAGCATCATTAGAAGATTATCCTGGCCCAGTTTTAGCCAATATGCGCACAAAGGTGGCCTAAAAACCCGTTCATTCATTCCCCTGGTATTTTTGTTTTTAATTTCTATTTTACAAAATTTTACATGGAATATGTGTCTTTAAAGCTATATCTAATTACCTCGGTTTTTGCTGTTTTTGACAAGAAATAACTTTTGTTGACGATATTTACTTCCTTTACCTCCTCAGCCGTATTTTATGATGCAATTTCACCGATTCCGTTGTTTAAGAAGAAGCATCTCTTACCGACGCATTGTCCATTCATCAGCCGTTTATATCTCATTTGCTCTGTTCTTCGGGTAGTTTTTTTTTATTTTTCTCTCTTTACATAATTTCAAATAATACTAGCTAGTCCGGAGGCAGGTCTATTTATCTATTTCAACTTTTTCTTACATGCAATTTTGTCTAGTTTTCGAATATGGTGAAAAAATGTAGTGTATCTCTAAGTAAAAGTGATAAGCTAGCATAATACTACTTTTAAAATACAGTAGATACGTGAAACCAACGCAAAATGTAAGTAAGTACCTCTACCCTCAAACATGATCACAAATAAAGTGGAAAAGCAAAGTTTGAAAGTTAATATGGTTACCACGGAAACCACTTTTCATAAAACAAATTAATTGCAATATATTAATGCCATGATATTGGCACAAGTTGTTTTGTTAAACGTTTATGTGTTTATAATTGCAATTTTCTGGAATGTAAATATAGAAATTAATTATCTTGATATACATATATCTATATGTACTGGCACATATTCTCTACTAACCAATTGAACACTGAAACCCGGGCACCACACCCACCCCTCCGCTAAATTCCCAGAGAGGAGGGGCGCCAAAATCTACTATATTTTGTACAATCAAAAATGTCTGAGCACATCAGCGGAATATATAGTATATCACCGCCTAGCTAGGAGCAAATAGAATATGGGGTGGGGTCATGCGTTATTGGGAAATCACCTCGAGGTCATATCAAGGTCATTCTCTCAGCTCATCTCAAGGTCAAACTGGTGAAGCGTAGGGAAATATTCATTTTTTGCCTTTTTTAATCCTTTTTTTCTGACAGATCGACACCAATTATAGGCTTAATCCATTTAAAGGCTGATTATTGATGATTAGGTCAACTGTTAGATGAATTTGAGAAATCTTTAGAAATTTGCGCTAGAGGGCAATATTCAAAGTCAAAGGTTAATTTCAAGATCAAATATGAGTTTGCAAGAAGTGAAGGTAGGAACAAGTGCGATACCTCTTTTTCTTGTATTTAATACTAGCAAATGTATTGTTTATATTATTTACATGATATATGATTGTTACCAAATAAAGTTAGGGCATGTGTAATACCTCTTTTTATGGGATTATGACTGGAAAATACATTTATGGTATTATTTTGGTGATTGGTGGTCATCTTTAAAGTCAAAAGATCAAAATCATGACAGTATCTTCTTTTACCAAATACATAATACCCCCTTTTGGTGAGATTTTGACTGGATAATTATTCGTTCATGACATTATTTTGGTTATACAATGTCAGGTCCAAGGTCAAAAGTCATTAAATCGAAAGGGAAAAAATAAAAAAAATTCACAAAGGCAAGTAGCAATAAGCAAATGTGTGATGTGATTTTAATTGGAGAATCAATTTTTCTAATAACTTTAATGATTAAAGGCCATCGTCAAGTTTAAAAAATATGATTGAAACTAAGAACAAGTGTAATGCATATTTTTCGTGTGAAAAGATGTAGGCCTAAGCGACCTAAAATGGAAAATTCATTGAGCAGCTTTCGCTGGCCTTTTGTTTGGCCTTTTCGGTTGTCCATTATCTTCTCTTCGTTGCCTTTTAATGCTTCGTCTTTGCACTTTAACGCCTTTTATCACCAATTAATGCCTGCACGTCACCTTTTAACACACCCCGTCGCACTTTAGCCTACTTTCCGTCGCTCTTTATACATTGCGTCGCCCTTTAGCTTATATTATTTAGCCTTCCGGTCACACTTTAACGCCCCTTAATCAGTCTTTGATGCATCTTCGCCGCTCTTTAACGCTTCTCCATTGCTCTTTGTCGCCTTTTAGTGCCACTTTGTAGCCATTTAGCATCTCCTTTTGCCCTCTAACGTCCTTTGATGCCTTTACGTCCTCGTTTAATGCCTCTCCATTGACATCTAACGCTTTCATCTGGCGCCCTTTAACACGTTCTCGCCTCCCCATCGCTGTTTAACGCCTTAATTCCCATCACCATCTAACGCCACTGCATCACCTTTCAACATTTATTATGTTGAAATTGAAGGCTTTCCCGTCAGAATTTAATGCCTTTTCGTCATTCTTTATTGCCATTTAACGCCTCTCTGTCACCTTTTAGTGCCCCATCATCACATTTAATGCATCCACATTATTGCCCTTTAAATGATGTCTTTAAGTCACCTTAAATGCCTCTCCATCGAAATTTAGCACTTTCCCGTCATCATTTAACGATAGGCCTACTCTGTCGCGCTTTAATGCTTGTTGTCTTTGAACGCTTTCTCGTCACCTTTTAACGCCTCCCTATCGTCTTTAACGCCTTCCCATCACCATCTAACGGCTCTGCATTGCCCTAAACGCCTCCCAATTGCCCTTTGATGCCTTTCCATCGTCATTTAACACTTCCTCGGCGCACTGTAATGCCTCGCCGTCACCTCTTAACGCACCCTGTTACACTTTGACGCTTTATCATTACGATTTAAAGGCTCCCCATTGCTCATTAACACCTTTCCATCGTCATGCAACGCTTTCTCGTTGCCCTTAAACGCTTCCCCACAGCTTTTTAAAACATTTCCATCGCCATTTAACGCCTCTGTGTCACCCTTTATGCTCCTTTGTCACCCCTCAACGCCTCTCCATTGCCCTTCAACAACTCTACGTCGCATTCAATGCCTTTTCGTTGCCATTTAACGCCTTTCCATTGCTCTTTAACGCCTCTATGTCACCTTTTAAAGCCTCTCTATTGAGTTTTCCGTTGTCCTTTAACGCTTCTGTCTCCCTTAAACGCTTTCTAGTTGCCCTTATACGCCTTCTCATTACTGTTTAACACTTACCCACCACTCTTTAATGCCTTCCCATCATTATCTTACGCCCCCTCTTCGCCCTTTAACGTTTTCCCATCATCATTTAACGCTTCCTCGTCGACCTTAAATGCCTCTCTGGCACCTTTTTTACGCACCCCATCACACTTTAACACCTCTTCATAGTCCTTGAATGAGTCCCCATTGGCCTTTAACGCCTCTCTGCCAGCTTTTAACTCATTCTCGTTGCCCTTAAACGCCTCGCCATCGCCTCCTATTCGCCCCTAAACGCCACCCCATTATCCTGTAATGCCTTCTTATTGCTTTATAACATATTTCCATCTTCATTTAACGCCTCGGTGTCGCCCTGTATGCTTCTTTGTCGCCCTTTAACGCCTCCTTATTGCCCCTTAACAATTCTATGTCGCTTTTCAATGCATTTTTGTTGCATTTTAACGCCTCCCTATTGCCCTTTAACGCCTCTATCTCGCCTTTAAAGCTTCTCCATCGACATCTAACGCATTTTTGTTGTCTTTTAGCGCTTCCTTGTCACCCTTTAGTGCCTTCTTGTTGCCCGTAAATGCCTTCTCGTCGCCTTTTAAAGCCCACCCATCGCCCTTTAACGCAACCCCATCATCCTTTAGCACTTCCCTATCGTCCCTTAACGCTTCCTCGTCGTCGACTTTTAATGCCTCTCTGCCACCTTTCAATGCACCCTGTCGCATTTCAATGTGCTCCACCTTAAATGACTCCCCATTGCCCCTTAACGCCTCTTTGTCGGACTTTAACGTTTTTTCGTCACCCTTAAATGCCTCCCCATCGCCTTCTGCCATCTCCATTTACCGCCTTTGTGTCACCCTTTATGCTTCTTTGTCTCCCTTCAGTGCCTCTTAATTTCCCTTTAACGTCTATACAACGTCATTTTATGCTTCTCCATTTACCCTTAGCACCTGTGACAATATAACACTTTTTAGTCTCCCTTAAACACCCCCGTCTCCTTTTAGCGCCTTCACATCTCTCTCTATCGCCGTCCCAACATCTTTAGCACTTGCTACACTTTAATGGCGTTTTCTCGCCTCCCCATCGCCCATTAACGCCTCATCCCCATTGCTTATTAGCGTAATAATGCTTTCAAGCCACCTTTCAATGCACCTGTTGCACTTAAACGCCTCTTCATCACCCTTCAACGCACCAACATCGCCTTTTATTTTGTTTCAAATTGTTTTAATCATGGTTGCCGAATTACTCATACGTTTGCCAAACATTTGCAAATCATTGACTGAATAAGTAACTGCAGCAGTTTATTTGCTGTGAAGTGTATTCCCAGTAATATTTATTTACATACTTTCCTGTCCTTGCGACTGTAGGTCCGGAAAGGTCAATGCAATATAACACTTAAGGCTTATTCACAGATAACGGTGTGAAGAAAACTTATCACTTTTTGCTAAATTCATTTCTTGCTCGCTTTCATTATGTTTCATCACAGAGATGAGTGTGAAGAAGCCATATCACATTTTCGAAGTTCTATTTTTGCTCCGCAGCGTAATGTTTTGTGTTTTGTCGCACCTAGTGTCCCACCTGCATCTGCTCGAAGTACATAGCATAGCCCGATAATCCATATAATAACTAGGAACCCTTTGATACCAGGCGATCAAGCTGCAGTGTAAATTTATGTATACAATTTTAAGTTCATTAAACATGTTTTAAGTTCATTAAACATGTTAAATCTTTGTTATATTCCATGATGTCGAATGTTTTAAAATCAAGTATGGAAATGACTCTGGGTTGAGTCTTGGGTTTATTGGGATGTTTGAAAACAGTATAAATAATATCGTGGTCACTTAATGAGCATGGTATAACGCCTGAACAGACATATAGTTCAGGCATAGATGTATATATATGGTCAATCGTAGACATACTATACTTAAAGTAGATCGAGTGTAATTTGTTATCAGCTGTGTACAGTTTAGTTAAAGTTCAATGTGGTGAGCTGGGTTCATGGCCAGAGTTTCATCATCGGGTACTCGTGAAATGTGGGATTTATGTCCCACACGGCTTGCCATAATTAAAACACACCACTATACATTATTTTCTTTGTCCGACCACTACATTCTAAGCCGGGAATGGAGAGATATTGTTTACCAAGTACAGACCAATTATCATGGTAGACATATGGTATTATAATCAGTCAGGTGTGGCCGAGTTGTTGATTATGAGGGATCCGCATTATGGTCAGATGTGTTTTAAGTCAGTTAAAATCCCCCGAGCTCTACATTCTTAACTGTGAAAAAGGCCTCGGCCTTCGGCCTCGACCCTTTTTACAGCTAATAATGTAGCGTTCCTCGGGCTTTATCCTATAAAGAAGTGACGTGTGCGTTACAGAAGTTGAATACATGTATTAGGCCTATGCTAACAGGTACTGTCTGTCACATATCTTGCAGCACAAATTTCAATTCACAACATACTGGTTTCCAGACATCGTGATAATAACTTTTTTTCGCTAGTTGCCATAGAAATCAAATTGTTACATGGAGATTTAAGTGTTTCACATCTTCATCTATCCAGTTGTCTGCTACCGGTGGTCTGACTGTCAGACCTGATGGGGCAAGGTTCACTCTTGTACAGCGACTCAACGCTCCGAGCGTCACTGTTATGAGAGTGAAGGGGAAAGGTGGTGTTTCAAGACTTCGCACAAACAGTTTTTTACGTTGGTTTCCATAGGAGTCAAAGGGTTATATGAAGAATAAAGTGTTTCCAAACCTCGCGCTAACAATTTTTCTCGTTAGTTGGCATAAAGAATAAAGGGTTTTATGCTCTTGTTAAAATATATTTTTTCGTTAGTTGCCCGCGAGATCAAAGAGTTAAACTTATGAAGATTTAAATGTCTCTAATAAATGTCCCAATGCCATGTGATGAAAAAATGAGATATAATTTATTGATATCATTGAAAGTTAGCCGGTAAAATTGAGGGGGTAATTTGAACTAGAGGGGGTAACTTGAAACTAGTTTCAGATTACCCCCGGGGGTAACCTAAAGAGGGGTAATCTAAAACTATTACACCGACCGGAGTCAGCGGATTTGTTTGGGGGGGGGGGGGGTGCGGGAAACGTAAAGTCGCCCGGCCGTATTTTATCATTGCGTATACGTACGGGAAAATGATTGCGTACGTACGGGATAATGATTGCGTACGTACGAGATCATGATTGCGTACGTACGAGATCATGATTGCGTACGTACGGGATAATGATTGCGTACGTACGGGGCTATGATTGCGTACGTACGGGATACATTGCGTACGTACGGGATAATGATTGCGTACCTACGGGATCATTATCGCGTACGTATGGGATATTGCCAATTTTTTTTTTTCTTCCTATGTCCCCTCTGGGTCTTCGT
Organism: Flabesymbios commensalis; assembly: GCA_964017125.1. Classification (NCBI taxonomy): domain Eukaryota; kingdom Metazoa; phylum Annelida; class Polychaeta; order Terebellida; family Flabelligeridae; genus Flabesymbios; species Flabesymbios commensalis. The sequence goes on from OZ024903.1 coordinate 80,115,667, forward strand.
AGATGTGCAAGTAAGAATGAGAGATTCGAAAACTAGACAAATTTGCATGCAAGAAAAAGTTGAAAAACTCTACTGACTAAGACTAAGTCAGATAAATCGACCAGCCTCCCGGACTAAGTATGTTTAATTAATTCTGTTTCTGCCGCGTCGTAAAATAACTGCTATCGCCAATTTTTAAATTACTTGCCCCTTCAGCCGCATATTTCGTCATGCAATGTAGGCCCTATACTCACTTCATAATAATTTGATATTGTATAGTTTATTAATGTTTTACATGAGAAATGTTTGATGTATCTCTTTAAATGAAATTTAAAAAATATCATTGTTTTTTTAAAGTAAAACCATTTCCTAATGAGCTATATCTGATTACTCCGGATTTTTCTATTTTTGACATAAACATATAGTTTATTGTCAACTTTTAAATTTCCTTGCCGCTTCAATTGTATTGTCTCTTGCAATTTATACCGATTTCAAATTAATATAGATTATTTATTTAATCGATGTATGAAATATAGGCTATATCTATAAATTAAGTACAGTAATTATGTCTACATGGGTTTTAACCCGCTGAACACGAAATTATCATGCTATTATTCTGTTTCTGAAACGCTATTATTTTATGACGTGATGGTTATCTCATGCAATCAGACCCGGAGATCTCCGGGCCTCGTATCTGAATGGCCTCCCTAAATTGCGGAGATCTCAGGGGCTCGTCACAAACGGGTTAATGCACGTTTCTTTAGGTTTTTTTTTGATCACACCTAGTACATAGTTTTGCGAAATTTGCAGTGTACGTCTTGATGGCAGAGAAGCAGGAGAACGAGCTGGCAAATTTCGTGAAAATTGGCTGACAATTAATAGAGTAATCTGCCGAAAAACGAGCTACCACTATAAATACACGAAGTTTCTTTGTCTGTTTAGGATGACTAGCCCTACAAGCCGGCTGGGCAGGCCTATCGATAATTGTTTCATTGTTTGTCTGTAAAAAATATAATTAGTCAGTGATACCTTACTGATTTCGAAAGGGAAAAAAACCTTGGCTGAAATTGGTCTCAGTGAAGCGAGTTGGTGTACCACTTAGGGAGTTAGGGCGCGGTGGACGATCCGCGACACACGTGTGTGTGTACTGAATTCAGTATGTTATGTCCTGGTATAGTATTGGCTGAATACACTTGTCTTGTATTGTCTTCTCTGTCGCTGACCAAATCAATCATACACATTCGCTGTCAAAATCAAGTACACGCAGTCGGTGTCCAAATAAAACATACTTGATTTTCAAATCAAACATACACAGCCGATTTTAAAATTAAACTTTCATAATCACTGTTCAAACCAAACATACTCAATGACCGTCCACTTATATACAGTCATATTCATCCGTGTCCAAATATGGAAAACACACTCGCTTTTCAAATCAAACATGCACTGTCGCTTTTCAAATCAAACATACACAGTCGATTTTCAAATCAAACATACACAGTCGTTTTTTCAAATCAAACATACACAGTCGCTTTTAAAATCAAACACAAACAGTCGCTTTTCAAATCAAACATACAAAGTCGCATTTCAATTCAAACATACACAGTCGCTTTTCAAATCAAACATACACAGTTGCTTTTCAAATCAAACATACACAGTTGCCTCTCAAATCAAACATACACAGTCGTTTTTTTCAAATAAAAATACACAGTCGTTTTTTTAAATCAAACAAACACAGTCGCTTTTCAAATCAATCATACACAGTCGCTTTTCAAATGAAAATACACAGTCGCTTTTCATATCAATCATATACATTCACTTTTCAAATGAAACATACCCTGTGGCTGTTCTAATCAAAAATACATTGTCGCTGAGCAAATAAAATAATATAGTCTACTCAGTAGCATCGAATTTTAATTTTTTTATAGTTATTATGTGGAGAAAATGAAAAACTTATTTTAGCTGTTTCTGTATATACTCTAGTCTCTTTGTTTGAGCTCTTAAAAATAAAAACCGCTACACCAATTATATGCAACCGTTGATTTTTTATTATTAACTAGAGAGAGAAAAGTCGCACTAATCATAGATCGGTAACGTGGCCATGCTTTATTTTACTCTGTAATGTTTTTCTATGATACTTCCAAGAATACTAGAAATAAGACTGTCACAGAATCCAGAACCATGTTGCCTTGCTGTGTATTTACCGGCTTAATTGGTTGTCTCTGATTTGTCGTGTCTTCCGTTCGTTCTCAGGGATAAACACGCGGGAGTAGTACTACAACCGTAAGATACATGTGAGGCGTAGTGGACCATATTCCCGATTTATAGTAAGGTCAAGTGACGAGAAAATCACAATCAACAAAACATGATAACATTCAAGTATTGTTATATCCACTCAACGTTTTAAGCGTTACATTACTACAATCCTATGCATTATTATTCTTTTGAATTTTGCATTTATACACCTTTAAACATTGTAATATTTTTATATAAATAATTCAATATAATTAACAGCACACCCCTCTCAAGGTGGAGGGGAGGGGGGGGGGGGGTACTCAGGCTACTCGAGTACACTCCTCAACCTTGTTCTAATGAATTTTTACCTCTGCCAAAGGAGGTTCGATTTTTCGTCATGTTGGTGTGTCTGTCTGTTTGTCTATCCGTCCGTCCGGCAGCATGATAACTTACAAAGTAGTGAACGGATTTGCATGCAAACTTTTAACAGAGATGTGTTTCGGGCCATGGAACAATCGATTACTTTTTAGGATGATTCCGATTACGATTCGGATCCAAAGGAAATTATTTTTTCGGTCGTGTTGCTTTCTTGTCTGTCCGTCAGCAGGATCACTTATTTTGTAATGAATTGCTTTGCATAAAAGTTTTACCAGAGGTGTGTCGTGGGCCAAGGAACAATTCATTATATCAAGTAAGTCCAGCCACTCCCACTGATGACCTTTGTCATGACATTTCCGATATGGGTTTTTCTGTACGCGAACTGCAATGTTTGTCAAATAATACTGTCTTGTTCAATCATTTAAATTAAAAGTAACTAAATCGGAATTTGCAGATCTATTTGATGGTAATATTTGTAATTAGAGTAAGAATATGTAGCCCGGCGAGGAGCGGATCATATCACATAATATTCACCATATATATCACCATATCACATGATATTCTTTTGCATAATTATCTAATTGCAATATTCTACTACAATTATATTTTCTACAACTTCCACTGTTAAGGCGTAGACATAAAAGTGCACACAAAAGTGCACACAAAATAAGCTACTAGAGTATATCAAGATGATCTGACTAACAGAGTATGTCAACTGCTAGCCAATAATAATTCTGCAAACAGAATCTTTTTAAACTTAATTCTACGTGCTTTTTAATATTTGCAAATATCATTTTTGTAAGTTATCTTCTTTTGATCTAGATCCGTTACATACATCGCTACTAAAGAAAAGTATTTTACCACTCATCACTGAAATAGCCGATTACTCCCTCTTAACTGGTCACGTTCCAGAATAATTCAAGGTAGCTCATATTACTCCATTGTTCTTAAATAAATCCCTGGACAAATACGTTTTGAAAAATTACAGACCAGTTTGTAATTTACCATTTGTATCAAATAAAACATGAGCGTGCTGTAGCTAAATAGCTAAATTGCTACAAACCTACCTCACAGCCAAACTCAGCATTCATCGGCATATCGCAAGCATCACAGTACACAAACAGCTCTCTTATGTGTACAGAATGATATCATTCAGGCTATTGATAGCAGAAAATCTACTATCATCGTATATCTTGATCTATCCGCAGCATTTGATAAAATAGATCACGCGGTACTACTTCATCGACTTAAACATGACTTTGGCATTACTGGCACAGCTCTGAAATGGTTAGGTTCATATTTGAGTAATAGAACACAAACAATCAAAATTGGCGATGCGTTTTCTACAAAACAGAAACTTTTATTTGATGTACCGCAAGAATCTGTTCTAGGTCCAGTGCTGTTCTCACTATACTCATCCCCTGTCGCTAAAATAGCGAGGGAATATGGTCTGTGTGTCCAGCTTTATGCCGATGACACAAACTTTATCTCTCATTCACGTCTTGTGGATGGGGAGATGCGTTGGTAAAGGTCGTGAAATGCGTCAAGGAGATCAAGGCGTGGATGGTGCCAAAAAGTTCAGTTGAATGGGGATAAAACCTAGATTGTTTTGGTCGGTGCCCCACTTGCTAATTCTGGTGTCTGTTATCTTGCTCATGTCAAAATTGATAAGCATTCTATACCAATCAGTACTTCTGTTAAAAAGCTCGGCCTAATTTTTAATAATCATCTCAATATGGAAGAACATGTTAGGTCACTGTGTCGTTCGTGCATGTTTTATCTCAGAAACATTTCCAATATACTTTGTTTACTTCCTCACAAAATTGCAGAACAACTTATACTTGCCTTTGTAACATCCATATTGGATTACTGCAAAATGAAATGAAATGAATCGGGCTTCAGGCAACCTTTGTGCACAAATAGGCTAAACTGGGCCAGGAGGACTGAGGATGGTGAGATGAATGAGATGACACTGTCCTCCAGACACAGGATTCGAAATTCGAGCCCTGTCGGTCTGAGGCCGAGCACGCTACCTCTCGGTCTTGGAAGCTCCCCACAATACTGAGTTTGACACGTGGATGGGGAAGAAACTTTTTTGTTTCTTTCAAACCGCCGAGACCGGGAGCCGAACCCCGGACAGTAGTATGAGGTGTACTGGCCAACCAGAAAACCATCATTCATGTAATATATAGTCGGGCTATGATCAGTTTAACGCTTTTAATGCTCGAAAAATGGCATATGGTTGGTTTAACGTTGACACCATCACCCCCTCCTCCTGTAGGTGTTTGGTGGAGGACACACCCCCTTGGACCCGCCCCCCACCCTAAGGCATTGCACAACACACAGACATGCTCAGACCTGTCTTGGATGACGTCAGCATAGTTTGGTAAGCAGAACACTAATTGGGCATTATGACGCCAAGTGCTTTATTTTGATCGGGTGGTTCAAAATATTAATGAGCATCTGCATAATGGCAACATATTTTATATTTAGGGTCATTGGGTTGATGACTCATCCTTGGATGATGAATGAGCGTCATGTTTTGAGGCTGGGAACATCAATGTGCATGATGAATGAGCATCATTGTCATATTATATGAAATTAACTTTATTTTCAATATTAAACAAACATTAATCAATATATCAATACCAATATATCAATATCAATATCAATTTATCACTATATCGATATATCAATATATCAATATATCAATATATCAATATTATCTTATGCAATAAACAAGAGTATTTAAACAAGGCAAATAAACAAGGCAAATATTTAAGCATCAGTGTTTGTATATTGCTGTGATTGTATGTACATACAAACTAGGCTTGATTTCTAGGTTAGATTCGTGAAACCCAAAAACCCCAGTGTGTTAAAACTGGCCCATCAAGTACATGTAGGCTACTCTGACCTTTAACAAGGTATTTAAAATCGAATGAAAAGCTACTTTGTGTAGAGTAAGTTAATCATCCCCTTGGATTTTAAAGTGTGTATCTACCACTTTACAAAGTGGCATAATTTATTATGCCAATTCATTTTCCAGGACCGTTTCCTCCTCCATATTGGAATCCATAACATTCCACCTGATATGTGCCCACTGATTGGAATATCTGGGCATCTGCCACAGATTGAAGTCTGTGATCATAGACACAAATCCGTGCAAAAATTTTGTTGTGTGTGGCCGCATATTGGAATCTGTCAAAACAGAATGCAATAATTGGCCTATTTCTTGAAGTACGCAACATATTATTTGACCTATAATAATCATGGAATTATAGGCACATAGCTGTTTTCTCACCATAATATTAACAACGTATCACTGTATAATTTAGGGTAATACCATTGGATTCTGTTGAATCATTTAATTGACGCAATAAGAGAGTATTGTACAACGCATTGAGGCTAAGCTTGAACCGTGATCAACACGTTATAAATTACTACAAATTATAACGAGTCATAATGAAATTAAATATTTCAATCACCCTTTTCATAATCAGGGCCTATGCACCACTACGTCATGACATATTTTGAATAAAATTCATTAAATAAAAAAAGATATAATTCCTCACAGTGATGTGCTTTCGTTTATTATCTTTATCATCGGATATTTTATCAAAGTACAAAGTAGATCGCTTGCATCATATACATGGGGGTGATAAATGTAGCAATAAGAGCGAGAGAGCTAAACGGTTTCAGAATTGACATTCCAGAATTGACAGTAAAGATATGCAGGGCCTACCAATAAAGAATTGATGTATTATCATATACTTGTATATCAAATAATTATTTATTTGTATACTATTAACTGAGAAAGTATAAGCAAAATTAAAAAATTCTGGTTATCAAGCCGTACGGGTGGTTTTATACAATTTATTTTCAAAATCCCAGCAGTTGTCTAAATACACGGTGGCAGATCAGTTCATGATTTTTAGTCACTGTAGATCTGGTAATGTTTTAATTTTTGCGAATTTCGCGGGGAAGACTAATTCAAGAATCCCGCGAAAATTATTATTATAATAGCGCTACTAAAGATAAACGAAAGTTCGCGAATTCTAAGATTCGTGAAAAGTTCAGAAATTCCCGAAAATTTAAACACGCGAAAATTACAAGACCTACAATATTGCTTGCCTAGTTACGGAGACAGATGACCGGTGTCACTGACGATGACACGCTACTGATTCATTACACTTAAACTGACAGCATGATACTCGACACAGATTGTAAGACTATCCGGGCACAGTTATTGCATAAGATTAAGCCTATTTAGAGTCTGAATAGCTGCGCAATGGGACTCTTAGAGAAGCATGACGATCCACCTACTTCAAGAAAAAGGTCGTTGCATGATTATCATAAATCTATTTACAAAGGTATCTAAATAGAGTGATTGATGAATAAAACTCAGACCTATAATCTGATAATATCGAGTAAGCGCACATATACTTAGAAACATTCAATAATGCACAAAATATTTACCGCACCAAACTGTTGTTTCATAGTGGTGGCTATAAAAACAGCCCTTACAAATGTCACTACGATAGAAATCAAACAAGTGTCATACCTTTTTTATACTTTCACGTTTTCTTACCAATTTGTTATGATTATGAAAGAAACCGGTGGCGACAGAAGCTTATTGCTTATCAAGATCACCACCTACTTCAATTTTTACCATATTGTTATTTCTTAATTCCGTATTAAATTTTGTGATTAAAATACTTCTGGATATGTCTCAATTTGTAATAAGGACAGGCCCAAAACATCAAGTGCCATTTTAGACTCATACACCATATATTATATGGAAAAGATAGCATAGTATGCATAATAATCCAATAGCATGATCAAAACAATCTGGGTACACACCACATCACTTCAATTTTAACAAATAATAGACCAAAGCACATTAGTTTAATAACAATGCAAATAATTAAACTTGATATGTCTTTTGAATACATTTATTGAAGATAAATTAATTATATCATCCAATAAAGCATTCCATAACCTTATTCCTGCATTTGCTGCACATTGTCTCCTTACATTAGTACGAGAGTATTGGAAAACATGTTTTTTCTCCTACTTGATCGTATATTTATATGAATTTGAATAAGATTTTGTATATTTATTAGAAGAAGATTATGTAATGCCGTAAACATAAAAATTGCCATAGCATACTCCAGAAGATTTGGAAATGTAAGAATAAATAACAGTTTAAACAATGATTTTGTATGCTCTTGATAAAAAGTTCTATGGACCATTCTGATAAATTTCTTCTGTAATAATGTTATCTTATTTAAAAGATACCCACTGGCTCTGCCCCAAACTTCACAACAGTAAAGCATATATGGCAAGCATAAACTATTATAAAGCATAGTTAGCAATGAAGTAGATAATAATCGACTAACCCTCTTTATACCATAATACTTATTGTGTAGCTTTGAAACAATTTGCTTTATGTGACTGTGCCAATTTAATTGATCATCAATTATAACTCATTAAAATTTAGTTTCATTCACCTTATTTATCAACTTATTGCCAAAACTTATTTGAATATTTTGTTTGACTTGACATTTGCAAAAAATCATATAATTTGTCTTGGAGATGTTCAATGATAATTTATTTAAAGCAAACCATTTGTCCAACTTCATTAATTCATTACAAAACGCTATACTTAATTTGTATCATCTGCAAATATTATAAATTTAAAAATATTTCACACATATACCATATCATTTATATACAAAATAAATAATTTAGGTCCTAATATACTACCTTGTGGCACGCCACAACACATTTTTATTGGGTCAGAATTTTGATTATTATAAAACACACATTGTGATCTTTCTTTCCAATAACTGTCCAACTGTCTCTAATCGCATATCTATTCAACTTTTGTAACAGCAATGTATGATCAATGGTATCGAAAGTTTTTTTTAATCTATAATCACACCAATTGTACTTAGCTTATCATCTATCGACTTGGTGAGTTGTTCATGCAGATCAATCAGGGCATAAGAAGTTGTTGAGTTATTTCTGAAACCATATTGACTATTTGATAGAGTATTATTTATCTCTAGAAACGTATTCAATCGATTAATAAAAAGTTTTCCAAAATCTTTGAAAATTGTGGCAGTAAATAAACTGGTCTATAATTAGTAAAAGAATCCTTCAGTCCTGATTTAAAAATAGGAATTACCTTTGCAATTTTCATTCGATCAGGAAAAATTCCTATTTCAAAAAATATGTTAGCTATATGACTTAGTGGAATGGCTAAAAAAGAAATGCATTCCTTTCCCAACGCAAAATAAATGCCGGAATGATCCAATGATGTCTTATTCGGACGTGAATTTACAGCTTTTAACACTTCATTTACAGTAACGGGTTCCAAGAAAAATGATTTTTTCGAAGGCTCACTCATAGTATCAAGAATTGATCCATTTTTTTCAATTTTTTTAGCTAGCTTCGGGCCTACAACAACAACAAAAAGTTTAAACCCGTTAGCTATAGATTTACTTGTCTTATATATCTTGCTATCATACTTAACACAGTTTGTGGAGCTGCTGATTGATTATTCCTTTTAATTATAGCATTTATTGTACCCCAAGTTTTTTTTTAAATTTGATTTACTTTGACGTAAGAGTTCATCATAATAATTTATTTCAGCTTTTCTCAAGATAGATGTCAACGTATTCTTATATTGTTTATATTTACATTCTGATCCCACCATTTTATTTTTCTTGCAAGCTTTAATTAGTGCTTTATTAAGCAATGTTTTTTTATGTTGTTTCATCTTTTAAATCTTGGATTCATATGGGCAATATCTGTCTAATCAAATAATAAAATCAATAAAATTATTATAACTACCATCTACATAAATATAATTTGTTACAAAGTCCTAGTCTGTGTTCTTCACATCCTCAAAAAATTTATCCTTATTTAACATGCTAACCATATCACTACGCATAAAACTATTGTGTAGGCCTATGTATGGTGTCCGGATAGGGCCATCTCGCACCTTCGTTGTTTAAAATCTCGCTCTTTCGCATCGCCCTTTTTGTAGTTTTTGCACGTTTGTTGTTTCTTACTCTCGGAGTTTCGCCCTTTCATAGTTTCGCATCGCCCTTTTTTTGTTTCCTAGTCTCGTTGCTTCGCAGTCTCGTTGTTTCGCATCGCCCTTTCGTTGCTTCGCATCGTCCTTTCATTGTTTCGTAGTCTCGCATTTCCGTTGTTTCGCATGGGCCTTTCGCAGTTTCGCATCGCTGTTTCGTTGTTTCACAGTTTCTTTGATGATAGAAAACTAATTTGCATAATCAAAAATTTCCGCCATCTAATTTGCCGATTATCACATTGTGCTTCATAACTTTGGAACAAAAGAAGATAGAAACACTTATAAGGGTCAAAATAATTAGAATTAAATGTGCAATACTGTGTACGTATGCCTTATTCTGATATCAAAGGTTTAATTTGCATAAATTAAAGATGGCCGCCATCTGATTGTCTCATTATCATGTTATACTTGATAACTTTGGAGCAGATACGGATATAAACACATATGAAGTGTCAAAATACATCACAATTGAACTACTGAACTTAAAATACTGTGAAAGTAGTTGTACTATGATACAGGAACTTAATTTGCATAACTTTAAGATGGCCGCCATCTGTTTCGTAGATTATCACATTAAGCCATATGCCTCATAATTTTGGAACAAATAAAGTTATCAACATGTATGACATGTCAAAATGCACCATACTTATATTTGCAATACTGTGCAATTTTGTACATTATGATAACTAAGGCTTTATATAGATAAAATTAAATATAATAAGTAAGTCAAATAACTTTTTGACGTCACTTTTCGGCCAGTATGGCCATTTGAGTGACAATTCATAGTAAAAATCTCCTATTTTGTACAGTAAAAGTGGTAGAGCAAAAAAAACTAATAACATGTCCGCACTAAAATATTCAGTTTAAAAAGTTTGCTAATATTATGATGGTGCTCCTGTAGCGAGTTTGATGACATATTGCAGCGCATGCACTACAACACAGTATATTGAGTATAAAAAAGAAATGAATATAAAATGAAGTCAGTATTCCTCAATAACATTCGAGAGATTGTGTAAAAAAAAGAAAATAATATTAATCATAGCCGCCATCTGCTTTCCAGTTATCAATTTATGGGAAACTTTTGAAAAAAATAACTGATTTACCGCCATATGATTAGCTACTTGTCAATTTAGAGCACAATATTAGAGCAAATTAACTGTTTTACTACTTTTTGGATCTGTAATTTTTGTAATCCGTGCGCCGCTTTGAGTGACATTCGTGCGTTAGAAGTCGTTGATGATTTGACGAGAACGTTGGATGAACGTTTTCATTTATCGTGTGCGTCGACCTCTGCGCACATTTTCTGTCCGCATGTTCAAAAATGTGAGCGTCAGACCAGCGCCAGTCTAACGCTAGGCACAAGTAGACCACACGCTCTAAATTCGTTGTGCTTCCGTTTACCGAAGTTTGTGTCAGTCACACAAAAACGACGCACAGTCGACGCATAACAAAATAAAAAAGAACAATTTGAGTCCGGATTGTGAAATAGTCCCAATGAATGCACAACGTGCTTTCGACGCAAATAGCGAATGAACAGCGTTTTGCTAACGCGTTGGACGCATACAGTGCACATTAAACCCTAAAATGCTGATGTCGACGATTACAGTCAACTTTATTAGTTTGTTTTGAACATATCTAACCATTTTTAAAAGAAAAAATGTGTTCTAAATTTATAACATTATATGTTAGGACGTAATTTCGACAAAATAAAAACAAATTCTGCACTTAAAGCCGTCTATCGTGTGAAACACCACCTCAAATAATTAAAAATAAAATGCCGTTTTTTGGAGCTCCAAGGGTTAAGCTGCAGAAATGCTGTCGCTCGAGTGCTGGGCGAACTGCCGACGTGTGCCCAGCGTTTGCTCCGAGCTCTCATGCAGCGCAGGGCAGACACATAGTCCGCGACTGCCCGGCGCCCTCAATGGGCAGCCATGTGATACAAAGCAAACGTATTTGGCATTGATATAACGTTGTTCTATCGCGCCCTACTTGTTGCTGGCGTTCTTCTGGCGAGTATATTTGTGTGTTCATATGCGTTCAACATGTTAAGTATACCCAACTTCCTTTGGCGATTACACCGGGCACAAAAATATGCGTAGCGTTAGTGCAGCACCCTCAACGAACCAGTAACGAGTGCTGACGCACGACCGACGCACGAAAGACTCTCCAGCAAAAATAATCAATTCCCAGTGCGTGGGTCGTGCGTCGACTATGTGTGACTGAGCCTTACGGACAGAAAAAAAAATACAAAATTGAGCGCGCATATTTAGCGCCCCATCCCACATGTTCCTAACGAATGTCTAGCGAACACATACCGTATATGGGGCGTGCTGAATGCTTTATGACTTATTTGTGCCTCGCGCTGGCGATGCGTGGTGTATTCGTTGCCTTTCTCGCCCTGCTAACACGCAACGCGGTGTCGAAACGCTGTGTATTCGCTGATTCATACACCTGATTTATTTATAACACGCTGTATATTCGTCCTAAACTCGCTGGCTCTTCCCACATCCTGACAAAATTCATGGACGCACAACGACGCACTGCTCTAATTTTTGTCACTCAAGGCGTGTGCTGTGCGTCGTGTATACATGTGTGACTGGGGTATAAGCTGCGCACATATGCATTAGTAAAAAAAATATTTGTGTGTGGAACTATACATCTTAAATATAAAGGGGAACCACCTCCAACCCGAGTGAATGAGCAAGCATTCCGAGTGTAGAAGTGGAGAACTGTACGAAAAAAATGTAGAAGTGGTGCCGCTTCGACAACAAATTTCACGTTTCTAATAAGATGGATTGCTAAATCAATAATGCAGTGATTTCTAAGCGTTTTTCCCATAATGCTCGTATACATTGTCGGCAACACTGGCCTATTTATAAGCCAACACCGGCCCAACATATCATATTTTTGTGGTATTACCTCAGGTGTGTTCTAGATAATTCTTTTTAAAAACACTTCAGAGTACTTATATGGAAGAGGACTAAAGTACCTGGATATTGTCCATAATATTAGCCTTACTACATATATAAGATGCGCTCGGTGCATCACATGACCTTGTTGGTGATACAACTGTACATCAGGTGTGCGTACAGTGCATGTTTTGTCACTTTATAGAAATGATATTCTGTTGTTTGACACACAAATTTACAAGCAATTGTTTAGCAGCAAAGTCGATTGAATAGCAGTGATCTGGGTTATAATAGAAGCCTAAACAATTTTTTTGACGATCCAGAACGGCAGTTTCGACAAAATATCGGCTACTTAGCCGGTTTGTGCACCAGCTAGCGGCAACAATTCGAAGGTTAAAAATCTGAGTTTACACTGTATTCCACAAAACTGTATATTCCCCAAAAAAATCCTCACCTCATGGAAGATACCGCTTAGAAATTGTTGCATTATTGATTGAGTTATTCATCTTAGAAACGTGATGTTTGTTGTCGAAGCGGCCCCACTTCTACATTTGTTTTTCTTAAAGTTCACTTCTACATAATGCGGGCGGGGGCCCTAGGGTAGTGGTTAGCACCGCTGCCTTTCACGCCAGAGTCCGGGGTTCGGTTCCCGGTCTCGGCGGTTTGAAAGAAACAAAAATGTTTCTTCCCCATCCACGTGTGAAAGTTAGTATTGTGGGGAGCCTCCGTGACCGAGAGGTATCGTGCTCGGCCTCAGACCGCCAGGGTTCGAATTTCGAATCCTGTGTCTGGAGGACAGTGTCATCTCAATCATCTCACCATCCTCAGGAGGTTCTCCTGGCCCAGTTTAGCCTATATGTGCACAAAGGTGGCCTAAAGCCCGATTCATTTCATTTTCTACACAATGCTTGCTCGTACACCCGGGTTGACCTCATAACAGCAATGGCGAGATATCTAATGAGCTCACAGGATTTGAAATTGGAAGGAGAACGATACAATAATCCAATAACTCCATTAAACCAACGAATATGCACAATGTGTGAATCAAACAAAATTGACGACGAAATACATCTTCTTCTCCACTGTAATGCTATGACTAATGAACGCGAAATCTTGCTTAATTCTGTAGCCGCAATTGTCAATATTCAACCAACAAATGATGTTTCTACAAATTATGACATCTAGAGACATAACAGTGGTGAAGTCACTAGCAAAATTTATCTATGGTAGTTTTAAATAAATAAAGGGTTAAAAATACTGAGTATAAAAAACGTAAATTCATACTCAAGCTGAAATATTTTGTATGAGTGTTATGTCTTGCGTGACTGACATAAATAATTATTATCATCAATATGTGACATTATGATTGTTATAACGTTACATTTTTATCTAGAACAATCACAAGTCAGTGCACCTGTCCCTATATTATCGATATTATAATGCCTTTATGACAGGACAGCTGTTGCTCTCGGATCTTATTATTTGTTTTTTGGGGGCCGGTTATTGTGTTCTGGTGTCAAGATGTTTTTTTCTTAATTTGGCCTGAGGTGAGGTCTGTTTAGGTGAGAGACACCTGGTGAATGTCTCTGTACTGAAAAATCACATACAAATGTATTATTTCGGACCCTGTTTTACATGGGCGAAGCAGTAAAATGACAATAAAAACGGGCGAATGCTGAATAATTGTAAACAAAAATTTCGCCATTTTAGTGAGTGGCACAACGAGTGATATTAGGTGGCAACTGCGTTGTATTGTTAAAACAGTTTTCTTTTTAAACGGTATTTTGGCGTTAATTATGCTTATTTAGAGACTCCCTAATTTAACTTTACAGTAAAAAATATGTAGGCTAATTTTAGGTGTTTTACTAGCCGAGTTAAGACAAATATTAATTCAAATATTGGACCAAATTTAGTCAGCCTGATATCACGTTTAATGATTATTTATTTCTATTTCGTTTTCAGAATTTATTCTCCTCTTGGTCGCAACGTTGGTGTTAATTTTGCAATTGGTGTGTTGATTTGAAATTTCAGTACTCACAATTATTAAGATATTCTGCTATATTTGCTGTAAGCTCACAACTCGTCGCGTTTTTTGTATTAAAAAAAAACTGTTTGTTTTACCATGATCACACAACAGTGGCGCCAGAACCGGGGGGGGGCAGTTGCCCCCCCCCACTTTTTTGACTTATGGAAAAAGTCAGTTTGTCATGACGTAAAATATCTTTTATTTAACTAAAACCGCTTGATACTTTGACATGTGCTGGAAAAAGTCGCTTGAAAGTAATAGCATAAAAATTGATCTTTCACTTATCCTCGCTTTCACGTACGGTAGGCATATAGATTAAACTAACAGTAACATGTCAGCTGACCTCATTCAATGGTGTTACAAGTAGCAACAACGTTTTGCCAATGCAACATAAAGGGCATGACTAAAATGGAAAGTTTTTATGACCCAATTAAGTCGGGTTTGAATTGGGCAAAAGTCAGAGGCAAATCCATGATCTCAAGAGAGGGGCACCGGAGGGTATTTGCCCAAGATTTCTTGGTTAAAGTTAAGTCACGTCAGGCGACTTATATGACAAAATGATTGACTTTTTCTGACTATTTCAATTTATTTTAAGGTAAAATGTTTTTTCCCGCCAATTCAGTTTTTTGTATAAAAAAAGACCTTATTTCTATTTATTAAAGTGTAACGCAAAGGAGCGCAAATATTCTAAGCACAACTACTCCCTGTCCCAAAAAAATCAACGTTTTACAATGACATTTTTCTTCATAACTTAAAAGGACCCCGTGGGATGACATTAATTTTGATTTTGATTTTTTTTTATCAAGAAGTTTATCATACAGATAATGATTTTATTTTTTCAGAATTTTTAGATTTAATTTTTTTTTTTTTTATCAACATTTCTATGAATCCAATGAAAATCTAAACAAACTATTTGCATACCTAAAGGACGGTTGAATGTTCTCAAAGCATTGGGCCACATGTTGATGCCGTCGGCCCAGCGTTTGGGCAAACAAGCGGTGCTGCAGGCGAATCCCCCACAGGACTATAAGACACAATTAACGGTGATTGCTTTTATGTGCCCTTGGTAGGCTTTGATCTAACCGTCTGAGACGTGGGAATTTGTGGTATAAAGTTGTGTATGCCTACTGCAGACTGTTTTGCTTACATGGGAATATAAAACCTGGAAATAAAACTAGTTCAGTCTTTTTCAGTGCTTTGAAATTGTTTTCTTATTTTTAGTTGAGATAAGTTAATTTTTCAAAATTAAAATGTCAGCATAAGATGATATTCCATTATTGTTTATTTTTGATAAATTTTGAGAAAAAATCCTTTTTTTTATTAGTACGTACTGTTAGCGAAAATTGTCTGATCTCCCTACAATAATTAGACAACTTAATACGTATTTGAGGATGATAGGATGTGCCGAAGTGTGTTCTGGTATTATGTATTTTATCATTTAATTTCCCTTTTCCAATTGTGAATTGCCTGCATAAACACAAGTATGTAAGAGTTTACAAAAACTCTGTAATGTGCTTTATAATTCATCTGAGAAGCTCTCAGACACCAATAAATCAGAAAAAATCGCTCGCAGGGAAGTCACACAAATTCACTTTATTCCCCCCCCCCCCCCACTTTCAAAATAATCTGACGCCACTGCACAAACATGCTCGTAATCAACATGCTTGTAAGATATAGTTATATTTTATAGTTTTTTGTATTAGCGAGGTAAAAGACAAGGGTATGTTGTAGTTCTAATGCGGTTTGAACTGTGTATTTTACGTTCCCATTCATTTCCTGAATGAAAATCGACTGCCATATGTGTTTGTTCGGTCCGGCTAGATGAAACCCTTTAAGCGCTACAATAGATAATTTAAATAATACTTGTGCTTACATCTCACAAATAAATGTATGTGTATTAAAAAAACAGTACATCATGATCGTGCTTACAAAGTATTGCAAAAGCCAAAATGACCATCAACCTCTCAAAATGGTTTCGAAAAAAAGAATATAATATGTAAAAATTCAAAAGTGACCAACAAAATCCAAAATGACCAACACAATTTAAATCCAAAATGTCCAACAATGTCACAATGACCAGCTAAATTGCTAATATCCAAAATGACCAACAAAATATATAAAAATAGCCATAAAAATAACTTAAGCATCTTTCAAAATCCACATTGGCAAAAATTCAAGATGGCCATGATAAAATCGCAAGACTAAACGCTCAAAGCTTTCGTTCAAATTTAATGTTACTTGTAAAGTAACAACCGTTCTCTATTTATCATAATTATTAAATAGAAATGCGAGCACAAAATCATGCCACCATGAAAGTCTAGGCCTAATGCATATATATCTCGTTTTTCTAATCCGTACGAAATTCGGCTGACGCTTAGCACCAGAGTGACTGAGTACACTTCTAGTCATAAAAGGATTCCTTGATAAAAGTGACCAAGCCACTTAAATTTATTCGTCCTATCAAAGACTGGTATAGTATAGGCTTATAATGCGAAGTTGTTTAGCTGTTTCCCTCCATCGCTACATAAAGTCATCGTATATTATCACGAATACATAACAATTGTGACAAATACATAAAACAAATTATGCTAAGAGGGAAAGCAATATTTATTTTCTTGAAAGAAGATTATGAACAATGTATATATAGTTTACAACTCATTGTTTTGCATATCTCAACTGTGGTATAACTATTCTAATTAATGCATGGTTAATTTTATATCTTAGGTTTGTCTTTTAACTTTGCCGATATCTTGCACTTGCATTTACATGTACTTTTATTTACATTTTCTATATATGTAATATTACAAAGTCGGTTATTAATTGATACATAAGTCTATGCACACTTTCTAATATCAATTAAATGTCCATGTCTTCAATTATTAACTTTGTTGTGATCTCCAAGAACCAAATTAATTGTGTGTTTTTTTCAATCAAGACTGCTTCCCTTTCTTTTTTTCTGGGTGCATGTGGTTCTGTAGACTGCAGCCTGTAGAACTTAGCGCGTAACATACATCCTGATATTGACCTTCCTGTAACACACAGTTATTATGAAGCTTAGAATCAAATAATATGATGTATATTGTCCCCGGGAAGTCAAAGTGTTGTTTATGTCACTCAGTTGATTGACACATACAACACTTTAGATGCAAGGGGCGATATCACTGTTTGAATTAATTGTACATTACTTGTACATTAATTAAAATGTAAACAAACAATATAACGTTGATCCGAACTTTATTAACCATGTTATGTATGGCGTTGTATAAATTCAGAACATTATCACCGAGCATTATCTAGTTATTAACGTAGCGTTGTGTAATCTTACAAATATTAAAAGATAAAAGCTAGCCTGAACAGTCGGTTTCATCGATCTCGTGGCGAAAAATAGCGGGTAGGCCATGTGTGAATAATTGTATAACTATAATTTAAACATGTTTAACGAGCCCATGTCATTTCGTGTCTCTAATGAAGAGGCACTGCAACACAAAACAGGTCCGTTCTCATAGTGAGATACCCAAATTATTATAACAGAGCTTTTTGGTGGAGTAGGCCAATTCTATCAGGGCGTAAGCTATACTACCCACTGGGCACACGACGTTGTTGCGACGTTGAATCAACGTCAATGACGTTGCTTCGACGTCGCAGCAACGTCGTGTGCCCAGTGGGTATAAATCATTTTCAGTGTTTCTTCAATTAATTGTGTAACGTCTCAGTGAGCTGCTGCGGCACTGGAAGGTGAGTATGTGATTTAAAATTTGTATGTCCAAGTAGTGTATGCTACTCCAATTTAAATAACAACTGAATGACGAGAGCGTATCAGCTGACCCTGTCACGAGACCTGATGTATCTATGAATTCGTTAGGGAGTATGTTCTATCCCAGGACACAAGACATCGAACCAAAGTTGGGACAGTGTTGGAACGAAGTCGTAGACGGCGGGCCAATTTTGTCCCAACATTTGTTCAATGTCTTTTGTTTGCTGGGATGTTTGAGCCGACGCCAACCCTTCTTCAGTGCCATCATACACTAGCCCAGCAAACACGAGACATTCACTTAAGGTTGGTTCAATGTTGGGCCAGCGTCGTGGACGGTAGGCCAACATTGAACTAACCTTGGCTGACTGTGTCGTGTTTTCTGTGAGTCTATAATTACCTTTTTAAGAGCAGGTCTGATGCTTTACATACACATGCAAAACCATGGCTCTCGTTTGCCTGAAATACATAATTAAAACGGATGGTTAAATGATGTAAATAAAAATAGACCAAGTCAACATGATCAAAGAAACGTACACTTTTTTTTTCTTAGCAAAGTTTCAACATTGAGAACGTCAGTCTCTCGACATAGGTGATAACTTATAATTGTATAATATACATTTTATATCATTTTGTATTTTTTAACATCTTACAAAATAGGCCATGATGCTATGTTAAGTGATCCATCAGTAACATGAGTCTATTCAGATTTACTGACACCAATAAACTGTTGAATTACTTTTTGTGTGCAATCGTCGAATTAATAAATAACCAGTGTCTACAGCTCTAAATGATAGCATCCACTATGGAATTACAAGACCATGAATTCTCAAAATAAAGCATCCTGTTCGAAATTGAAGGTACTATTGGTCACATAAATCTTCATCCTTTGTGGTGATGTAACGTCGGTTTAGAGGGTCGATTACTTATTTGTTAATCAAATAGTTAATAAAATACAGATTCAGATTCAGAGTCGTTTATTTTCGTCTCACCCAACATACATATATACACACTTAAAATATTAGCATTCTTTATATACATTCAATGTTAAAAGTATATACAGTTGGCCATCCATATTTGGATTATGAGAGACGCTATTCTAATAAATATACATATACATAAATACATAAATAAATAAATACAAATTTTATATACAATATCAATATACCTTGTTTTGAAGTAAATGAATGAGATACAAAATATATTAAATAATATTTCGCACATATTATTTTATAAATACACAAATGTTCTTTGATGGACTATAATTTCATGGCAGGCTTTGGCGGAGTATTTACAAACTGAACTGTTACTAAGTATAAAACACAGTTTTTCAATGTCACTCATGTTCGCAAAATTAAAATTTACATTAATACATTCTAGCAATAAAAAATGACGTATATGATTATATAGTGGACAGTGTAAAAGAACATGCAACTCGTTTTCAATGCTATCGGTACAATACAATATATATTTACAGAATAAATTCTACCGCTGACCAATCCCAAGTTGCACAATGTGTCTGCTCTGCAAAGCTTAAATACATTATCTGCTTATTTGTATAGTGAGCAGATACTGTTTTTTGTCACTGCATGGGAGAGCTAATTACACTGTTGGTTTTTAAATAGTGATGAAATAGCACAGCTGGGCCTTTCAACAGGAAAGGAATGCAATATACCAATAGTGAAATTCAACTTGTATTCAATAATCTGTAAAAATTCAATTGAAAAATAATATAACTTTAGCATGCTTACGCCCACGGAAAACGAAGTCGCAGCATTTGCAGGGTCTGTGAATCACCCATCCGTTCAGATATATGGCTCTGGCTCCAGGACAACTTCCAAAACAATAGTAATCCCTCAAGAAAAATCCTCCCCACAACCAGTAGGTGCGCACGCGCATGTAGCAGCGCCACCACCAGAACGGATATGGTAGATGCAGTGTTACTTGACGCTTCCCTAAAAATCAATCAATCAGATATATTTGTCAATAATTATATCTAAGCATATGTGTAATGAACTATATGGATGAATGAATGAATGAATGAATGAATGAATGAATGGATGAATGGATGAATGAATGAATGAATGAATGAATGAATGAATGAATGAATGAATGAATGAATGAATGAATGAATGAATGAATGAATGAGAATGAATGAATGAATGAATGAATGAATGAATGAATGAATGAATAAATAAATGATTGAATGAATGAATGAATGAATGAATGAATGAATGAATGAATGAATGAATGAATGGATGAATGAATGAATAAATGAATGAATGAATGAATGAATGAATGAATGAATGAATGAATGAATGAATGAATGAATGAATGAATGAATGAATGAATGAATGCATGAATATTTAACATTGTATCATTTTTTTTGGCATACACATAAGGAAAACAACACATTATGAGACAGGATAACATCATTAGGGATGTTAATCCTTTAACCGCCGGTCCCGAATATATTCGTTTTTTTTAATTTTCAATTGGCACATTACATAGGCCTAACAGCTTTTAAACATGTTAAAGACAAAACGAGACATAAATCAGTAAGATTTGAAAATAGTTTACCTCCATTTTGTTAAATCTGAATAATTTTCAGTCACTTGAAGTTGTGGTCAGCGAGACATAACTTCAAGTGTGAGAAAATTCAAATTTAATAATTTTGGCGGTTAAAGGGTTCAGGTCGACACATAAAAAATTGTTTAGAAAAAGTAATGATTTTATTAGGATCATAATTTTTAGCATTAAATATCATAAACATGGTAATAGCAAAAATCGTCCATAATGACGATTTCTGATTTTAGACAACCATGGCAAAAATAAGAAATACGGAAATTTCGTCATATGGTCATATTAAAAAGCCAAAATAAAATCACCGATTTTTTTATGATTTTAGCCTGGGACTGTCCCTTTAAGGAATGACGCAATTTATAGCCAACATGCCAGGTTATCAGGTTATGTGCCATACAAAATCAACACGCCACTATACATGATCAGATATATTTTCATGTCTGTGCTTTTTTTCTGCAGTAATATATATATAGTAATAGTATATATGACCATAAATTATAGTTGTCGTTTTGGGAACATTGCTCTTAACACTGCTTAACTCGCCCACTACACAACATCTGTATAGATCACAAAACGCCCATTCAGTCAATTTGTTCATCACACCGCTTATTTTAGATATTTTTCGACAATGTGTGTTTTCAAGTTCAAGCGTTTGAATTCATCAACACTACACATTTTCTGTTTATCAATTACCATTTCGTGGATAAACATTATGCTGGGGGTATATATAAATAAATATATTTAGATTATTTACAATTCAAAGAAAGTGTATTAATGAAGTTAAATGAATAAATGATTCTGTGCTTGCGTCACATTTATGCACATCTAGGCTAAAGTGGGTCTTTCTGATGAAAATCAGCCGATAAACTGGGCTATTCGGATACAGCATTCTTGGCTTGACTTCTTATATGTCCTCTTACCTTTGCTTTCGTCGCCATCGCCGTCAATTGGCTCGAGGTCTCGCGCATCAGGTATTTTGCCGTCGTCATCAGTCTCTGACTCAGAGTACACATACGTATCCACATACTCACATCCACACTCGCGCACTTGTTCTAGAGTGCTATCAGGAGAACAACACCCGGCTAAAAATAAAATAGTTTAAACTTCTTAAATTTGTTAAGCTATTATTTTTGACTGGTTCAAAGCTACTTATTTAAATACCCCGAAATTGATCACATTGAAATCACTTTTTACCAAGAGAAAACGAACGGACGTGTATATAGCAGCTTTGTAAAAAGTTGTAGTAAAATTTACTTTATATAGGTGGTAATAGTACATTTTACTGCGCAGTCTACATACAAAATGAATATACTGGCCATTCCATTAATTGAAGAAATGTGCACCAGAAACTACTTTTTATTTAACGATGTTAAATTATAACATTTTATGTGTGTTTGTCTAGAGATGTGTAATATGTCAGGTAAAATATAAAAAATAGAGGATAAATTATTCAAATGAAGAATAATCAATCAAATTCCTCTGATTTTGTAGAGAATATTGGAGAAAGAGGATGTCTGGGACCCTGACCTTTTTGTAACCGATGAGATTTGTTTTTAAATTATATATTTGAACACGATATCATAATCTAGGTGAGCATATGAAATGAATCGCATGTAATCAGCGTTTTACCAATAATAATGTTTACAAGTTTTAATTAGGCCTATGTTTTTCGGAGGATTTTGTATAATGATGGTCGATGTTTTAACTCAGATACTGACCAGTAGACATGGTAGGGTTACATGCTATTATTATAGTGATCGTTATACCGATCAGTTTGGATTTTAAATTATTCTGCTAATGGCTCACGTCAACGGGTGATTACTGTATAGACCTTACATCAGTCACTATAATTACCAGTATGCATTTCTTTGTTAATTGCAATGCCATAAAAATCGTATTCATAATGTCAATAAACTAGGCCTATCTATCTATGTATATGTATACTATTTCAATTTACAAGGATAAATAAATGGTAGATGCAATCTGTGACGATACAAATTTGCAATTAGAATATTTATGTCGCGTGATAACTGCATGGTTGTTAATTTATTCTTCGATCAGGTGAGGATATGTTTAGTCCATGGGAACAGTGATTATTATTAATAAAGCCCACTAGTTTATAACATTGTGTCGACCACTTTTAAATTTTGAGCTACATATCCCCTGTTTTATGTTTTTTTCTTTTCCACAATGTGACTTTTTAATTTTGATTATTTTGTTGTGCATTTGAAAAGAAACTGTGCACCCTCAGGCCAACATAAATCACATTCCCATGCTCACTATCAATAATATAAATATTTTAAATAGATTATATTACTGTTTTGAAGAGGTATATATATATATATATATATGCTATAAATAAATACTTTCTGAAAAGTAATTATAGAAAATGTCATGTATTGTCTGAATGCAAACTTTTACATCACCATTCTACAGAACAATTAAATATGATTCTGGCGTTTTTTAACCTTAAGACGTTTAAAAGTAGCAAATTTTATCACATATTCGAAATGTACAATAATAGATGAAGAAATAGAGATTACGTATAATGTTTCACATAAACAATCTAAATTTATTCATATAATAGGACTGTCGTAAAAATTGCAATTTAAAATATAAATTAAATAAAAGTAAATCATTATTTTACAGGAATATAAATACCATTAGTGGGGTATGAAAATATATGTTATAATATCTTATAGAAGCAGCGGCTATTGTTTTATTACATATTATCGATGCTAATTATTTTTAAAGTAAACAATGGCAAAAATCTCAATTAGACTGATTTCAAATAAATGGTCCGTGGGTTATGATGTCTGTCATACTAGTTATTTGTCTACTTACAAGGTGTTGATTCACCCCGTGATTTGGGCACCACTGAAAAGAAACTGTGCACCATCAGGCCAACATAAATCACATTCCCATGCTCACTATCAATAATATAAATATTTTAAATAGATTATATTACTGTTTTGAAGAGGTATATATATATATATATATATATATATATATATATGCTATAAATAAATACTTTCTGAAAAGTAATTATAGAAAATTTCATGTATTGTCTGAATGTAAACTTTTACATCACCATTCTACAGAACAATTAAATATGATTCTGGCGTATTTAACCTTAAGACGTTTAAAAGTAGCAAATTTTATCACATATTCGAGATGTACAATAATAGATGAAGAAATAGAGATTTCGTATAATGTTTCACATAAACAATCTACATTTATTTATATAATAGGACTGTCGTAAAAATTGCAATTTAAAATAGAAATTAAATAAAAGTAAATCATTATTTTACAGGAATATAAATACCATTAGTGGCGTATGAAAATATATGTTATAATATGTTATTGAAGCAGCGGCTATTGTTTTATTACATATTATCGATGCTAATTATTTTTAAAGTAAACAATGGCAAAAATCTCAATTAGACTGATTTCAAAAGAAATGGTCCGTGGGTTATGATGTCTGTCATACTAGTTATTTGTCTACTTACAAGGTGTTGGTTCACCCTGTGATATGGTCACCACTGATAGCAGCAGCACACTTGCTAGTGCCAATTTCACGTAACCAGACATCTTCACCTTGTGTTGAGAATTCCAAGATGAAGGTACAATCTCGTCAGGCCAAACAGCTAATAATAAAGCCATGTCAGATAACTTAATCAGTACATTGATATTACAATTATTATGATGGCTTATATTTTTTGAAACAGCTACCTTTGAAGCAAGCCTTTGAAGTAACTTTGAAGAGTCAATATATGTGTGAATAATCTTATTTTGTTTTTTATTTAAGCTTGCGTAATTAGGCCTTTTAATTTGAGAAGACAAGAACTACCGTTTACAGAAAGATAATAATACCCCTGTCATACTAGTCTACGGGCTCCTACAGCGTTATGAAAAAAATGTCAAAATTCATTAAAAAATATAAATCAATTCATCAATTGATTATTATAGAAAATAAAAACTTCAGTACGGGAGTGGTCCCCGAATGAGCGTAGGATCGTATGACATGGCTTACAAAAGTCGATCTATCGAGTTGACGGATTTAAAATTGACTTAAGTTTCAACAGCATCTGAGCCAATACTTAGTATTAGGTCTTGAATCGCTGACTGACTGAGCCTGAAGTCTCAATCAATCAGCGACCATAATACCGACCAAGTTTTGTCTTACATGCTCTTATGTTAAGATCAGTATAGTCACCTGTAATAATTTTTCACTCTGGTGGTGATCGTCTCGTACAGACCTGTTGATCTGCAATCGCCGCTCCACTCTGCCCATTGTTCTTCAGATCCTGGGTTTTAAAGGATCAGGGAAACATCACCTGATCTGTATTAGCCAATGGCACCAAGGGGTGTGTGGTGGGGGTTTGGGTTTCGATGGTGCCTGGGTGCAGCAACAAGGGAAGGGAAGGGTGGCAATGAAGTGGAGGCAAATTTCGATGTGACCACACCGAGCGGGAAATGCTGATCCAGTGCTGGCCGAATGCTGGCCAACAACAACATATATTGCACCAGATTGAGGCAGATATGGGTAAATTGATGTAGTTTTGTTCAGCCAGCACTGTGGTCTGCTTCGGTACAAGTTATATGGGAGGAGGTACGTAGCTTTGACACGATTTGATTTTGACACCTTTCCATGGACGAGTGGACAACTCGGTTGTGCCAGACACCGTCCAATTGGTGATACCAGAGATTGTATGAACAATCTCTGGTGACACTAATTGGCCCGAAAGATACCTCACTTATATAAGATATACAATTATGATCAGCGTTATTCAAATCAGAATATTTGTACACTCTTAGCAGTTAAATGACGATGTAATATCCATTGTGAATTTCTCGGACCCATTCGTTTCTCACTGAAGCCATCTTAAATGTGTGATGTGATATACCTGGACATTCTCAGTCAATAGATTTTTATTTCAAGAGGAACCGACTGAAAACGTACAAATTAAATAAATATGCGTAATTTTCACTCACTTACAATTGTCGGTTGTGATAGCGAGACACACCTTCAAGTGGGTGCAAATTAAAATTCCATAGCTTAGCGTTCTAACGTTTAACATGGATGGCGGAATTGCCCAACAAGCCAATACATTAACACATTGTTGTTTTAAAGTTTGGCCACCATCTACGACGCTGGCCCAACAGTGACACTACATCGGTGTTTGCTGAAAATGAATTAGACCATGGCAATTCTAGTGCGCGTTTTATGAAGGCTAAAAGAAACAAGCTCGTATAAAATTCTCGTGACTTTTGCATGCCGCTTACAAGAATGAAAAAAACCTCGTTAATTTTTCTCGTTTGTATCCTTTTTTAACATGCCAATTCTCGTAAGTTAACAAGCTTTTCAGTGAGAATTTTAGTAAAACGTGGCCCATTCTATTTTCCTTGACTAGACTTGTAAGCACACAAGAGGGCAGTGTCAGACCGCAGACAAGGCCTACGTTATGATATTATATGCGGCATCGTTGGGAAGGCGAGATCTGGGCCCCGTTTTATCAAGCCGAAAAAATACGAGATCTTATTAATTCTCGTGACCTTTGCCTGCCGCTTACGAGAATATAAAAAGCTCGGTGGTTTTCCTCGAATGTCTCCCTCTTTAACATGTATAGGGAAAATACGAGCACTGACCCACTCGTTGAATCTTACCGCTCCTCATATGCAAATGAGCTATTAATACGAGCTCGTATCTTTTCAGCTTGATAAAACGGGGCCCTGATTATCTTGTCACACCATATAGATATAGATATATAATTGCGTTAACATATACAGCTGTATATGAATGTAATATAGAAACAAACACATTAGTAGCACAAGGATTAGGTCTATTAGTACAAGAACCTTATTGCCTTGTTTTGACGGAATGCTCAGTTGAATGTCACATCAACAGCCACAGAACTGGTTTACATGGTTTATGAGAGAGCAACGTGGGGGGGGGGGGGGGAGTTAATAACACTTCTTTCAAGACAAGAAAATAATTATTCGCAAATTAAGTATAATTGTAGGGTGTATCTGCATAGTATGGGAGCCACGGCACTTTTAATCAACCGAGCGAGTGGCAAAGGTCTGATAGTTGATTCCACCTCAGCAAATGGTCCTTTATTAGGAAATCCATTTCTTACAAGTACTGGTTGGTGCAAAAAGTATTTTTTTTACGTTTTTTTCAATTTTACTGTCACTCATCACAGCATATCCCAACTGACTCAAAAATATAAAAAACACAATTGAAGACGTTTTGGTAAGCATCAAGCCGAAATTTTGTGCCAAATTCTTCAATTTTTATAAAAAAAATGCAAATTTCACTATTTTCAGAAAAGTTCAAATTATTTTTAATATTACAAAAAAATTGGAATAGTGTCTCATTACACCTTGAAAAACTTCCCATGCTATATAGTATTAAGATAAAAATGTCTTTTATAATATATAAATATATAAAAACCGACTGAATATGAATTTTTAGTTTACGCGCCCAAAAAAGGCGTGGATCTTCTTTTTTTTTCTCACAAAAATTATTATTTTGATTTTTTCACTGTCACTCATCACAATATATTCCAACTGACCCAAAGATTTAAAAAACACAATTAAAGGCGTTTTGGTAAGCATTAAGCCGAAATTTAGTGACAAATTTTTCAATTTTTATGCTTTTTTTTCAAATTACACTTTTTCCAAAAAAGTTTAAATTATTTTTAATATTACAAAAAACTGGAATAGTGTCCCATTATACCTTAAGAACTCCCCATTCTATATCGTATAAAGATAAAAATATCTTTTAAAATATATAAAGATATAAAAAGCGACTGAATATGGTGCTATTACCTCTACCCTCAGAATTTTTAGTTTTAGCGACAAAAAATATTTTTTTAAAAGATATAAATATATGTTTTATAAAAATTTGTTTCTTATTGTCAATGATCATAATTTTATCATATGTGACTGAAATATATAATAAACACATTTACTGATGTATTAATAAGCATTAAACCACAATTTAGAAGCAAACTCTTCATTTTTTATACAAAAAATGAACAAAATTAAACTATTTCGAAAAAATGTACAAAATAATGTTACAAAACCATAAAGTAATGTCCTATTGTACGATAAAACGATTTCTCGGTGTATGGTAATTCAAAAATTATAGCCAAAATTTATATAAATATAATAAAATGGAGTGAATATGATGCTATAATATTACCCGGTTAGTATTTAGTTTACGCGACAAAAAATAAATTAATATAATTCTTTCTCACTGTTATCATCAAGATATTCCATAAGTGACTTCCCATGTCATATGGTTACACAAAAGCATCATGTACAAATAATACATTGGGGTGCATAACTAAACAGCAAAAACATACCATTACCTCATTTTTTTTTGCTACCTTTGTTAATATCTCACATCATAAATATAATTTACAATACAAATGAACATTTAAGATTTTTTAAGATGATGACATACATTTTGTTGAACAGATTTGTTTTTGCTAAAATATTGTATTCTGCCTTGTATTACATACCCGGGATTACAAGCAACTGAATGACGTGATTGAGTAGCTGAGACCTTCATATGACAGATTGAACCACTCTTTACTTGCAGGTCAAGCGTAGATTACTATTATTTAACCTATTTTTAAAACAAATGTAAGATCCTCTTGTGATTATATTTAGCAGCAAATTCAGCAACCGCGAGCATTTTTTCGTACTTCTTCAGTACACACACTACATTGAACATTGAACAAGAATGGCAGAATATGACACCATAATGTCAGTATGTGGCATAACAATGTAAAGAATAGTTTTATGATGTTAATATATGGCATTATAATGACATTATGTATATGACCACTCGATTTCTTAATAGGTGGGAGTAGGATGTGGGTGTAGTAGGTACCAATAATTAACGTAACGGCATGCCATTAAAAAGACAAGGATTAGAGTATATTATAATATATGGCATCGCAATCCTATTTTCAGAATATGATGTGTCATACCCTGACCTTATAAGGTAAAATTCTATCCTAAATATGTCTTATCCATCCTGATAATTATTACAATCTAATATCTTGACATAAAGTGTCGTAGCATGACTCTAAATTGTCACATCATATATTTTAATGCCATAGTATGACATTATTATCTACATTCTGACAATATGTTGCCTTAAAGGCCCCATGTAGTCCCCAGACCTACTCTGCACAATATCATGGCCAGCGTCTAGCATTCACTCGCCACTTGTTCAACCTGTCGATGTGGGCATATTTAAATGAATAGAAATCTAGTTCAGCTCATGTACAAGTACAAGAAACATGAAACATATACCCGATGCAGTTTCAATGTTAATTCAGATTCAATAATGGGCGGTTTTTGTGTGTGAAGTCATGAGGTGGGAGATTCGCCCAGCTTAAGAAATGTGCACATTTTCAGTTTTTATTTTTGAAAATAACTGAAAATTAGTGGACTAAAATAATTTGCTAAGTTATGAGATAGTTCATTGTGATATATACTTTAAGTATATTGATGAACTGAAATCATTTCACATGGCCTTTAATATCACATTGCAAGCCATATGTTGACGTTTAAGTTGCATATAATTACTTTATAACGTCATATCCTAATATTAAAATATTGTATCCTAATATGAAAACGCCATATCCTGACAACAAATTGTCATATAGTTATGTTAATCGTTTGTATATTATGTGACCCAATCTGGCAAAATGGGTCGTAAGTCGCACTTTAACAAACGATGCAAAATTGAACTTGATTTGACATATTTTTCATTTTTCCATAAGTTTTTATTTTCATATGATTACTTTCAAATCATAAAATTCTGTGGCGTTAATGTACATAATGAGTTTTTTAATATATCTGTTATATTAGAATCAATTACACTCCAATCAGTACTATTTGTTTCTATTTACCATGGAAGCTGTCGCTAATAAGTAGGAATATTGATACAGTGTAAAATACTGGCAATGCTAATTTCTGGCATCTACTTTTAACTTTTACAAATTATCAGAACCATAGTCTATTATTAAAAAAATGGGTTGAAATGAATATTTATTTGATTTCTAAAATATTAATCCAATTGTGTGTTCTTTTCAAAATGTGTAAACTTTAACTTTAACTTCAAAAGCCATTTTCTGAAAATGATGCCATTTCATACACCATATTTCTGTGGGTTTGCGGAGTCATATTGCCAGAGCGAACTATGCTACAAAGTTGTGCGACATACCGTGCTAAAGGAGATTTTGTGTAAATTTAGAAAGTGTTAATATATCCGATATTTTAACAAGCAGATTACAACTCATTTTGCCAGATCGGGTCTCTTATAAGGCTATATCCTGCCAAAAAAGTCAAATCATGTCCTTTTAATGATGTAGCGTGATGTTTAACCAACTTATCCTGACATTAAAATGCTATATTATAATGTCTTTTTGTTATGTCAATGGAAGATATTTGAAAATGATTGTACCATAATATCACGTTACAGTGTCATATCCTGATAATACACGTCAAAATCCTGATATAAAAAATTCAGATCCTGATTTTAAACTGTGACATCCTCCCTCTATTTGAATATCATATTCTGCCATAATAATACAATATTATTGTATTATAATGCCATGTTCTGACATTCTAATGTAATATCATCACATTACAATACCATATTTGGATTTTAAAGTGCCATATCATATTTCTTACTTTTGACATGGTTGTCCAAAATAGGAAATCAGGAATTTCGTCTCTATATCTACTATCTAGCCTAACTGGTAAATGCGCAACAAGACTTTTGCAGTTCTAGTCTATGGAAATGTTTACATCATATTAATGGTCATAATATTAAGCCAAAATCTCCGATTTTTTAATGATTTTTGCCTGATCCAATCCCTTTAGTATGCTATATGATATTAAACTTTGCTAGCCTGACATATGCCATAGCCTGACAATATAATGCCAGATCCTGTCCTCGTATTTCTTATGTTGGACATGCATGTCCGAAATAAGAAATTTCGTCTTTATAGCTCGCTTAACCGGTAAATGCTATGGTGTCCGGATAGGGCCATCTCGCCCTTTCGCAGTTTCGTTGTTTCGCACTTTCGTTGTTTCGCACTTTCGTTGTTTCGCATCGCCCTTTCGTTGTTTCGCATCGCCCTTTCGCTGTTTCGTATCGCTGTTTCGCTCTTTCACAGTTTCGTTGTTTCGCAGTTTCGTTGTTTCGCATCGCCCTTTCGTTGTTTCGCATCGCTCTTTCGCAGTTTCGTTGTTTCGCAGTTTCGTTGTTTCGCATCGCACTTTCGTTGTTTCGCAGTCTCGCACTTTCGTTGTTTCGCACTTTCGCGGTTTCGCACTTTCGTTGTTTCGCACTTTCGTTGTTTCGTACTTTTGCAGTTTCGTACTTTTGTTGTTTCGCTCTTTCGTTGTTTCGCACTTTCGCATTTTCGTTGTTTCGCTCTTTCGCTATTTCGTACTTTCGCAGTTTCGCTCTTTCTTTGTTTCGCAACGTTGTTAACGTTTAGGGCTACTGCGCTGTCATATATCAAGTGAATTCGTCCTGTGGCGAATTACTCTGTTCTCAGTAATGTTCCTGACGATATAAATGGGCGCGGGCCCTAGGGTAGCAGTTAGCACCGCTGCCTTTCACGCCGATACCGGGTTCGTTCCCCGGTTCGTTCCCCTGTCTCGGGGGTTTGAAAAAAACAAAAATGTTTCTTCCGCATCCACTCGTATCTGGAGGGCAGTGTCATCTCATTCATCTCACCATCCTCATGAGGTTATCCTGGCCCAGTTTAGCCTATATGTGCACACAGGTGGCCTAAGGGACGCACCATCAGATATTATCTGGGGGGGGGGGCTAGAGTTTTTTTTTTTCACCTCCAGCGAGAAAACACGCCTTTTTTTGGCGATCAACCTAAGACAATTTTTTTTTAATGTTTTGTCGAAAAAATTAAATACCTTTTTTTTGTCGTATGCTTTCCCTATTATGTACGTTAATACTTGGTGGTTTTTCTGGTCAACATATTTTTCATAAATCTCGACAACAAACTCCTTTTTCTGCCCACATTTTCAACAAACTTTTTTCTCTGACTTTTGTGGCGACATCTATTTATTTCAATTTTTTCTAGCCCCCCCAGATATCAAATGGTGCGTCCCTGAAATCCCATTCATTTCATGTTCATTTCCTGACGATATTCCGCAGAGAAATTGAAATTGTGGACAATACCAGGCATTTTGTGACCGATATAAGCCGTCTGCGCCCCACTAAAGCCTGTCTCGGGGCAGGCGTGAGATTTAGGGCGTAGCGACGCCACAGCGTATGCTAATAATAATAACGTCTCGCTGGTGCAAGCGATGTCCCTCTCTATTAAACGACAGACGTCATATAAAGAGTAACAGATACACAATATATGTTTTCCACGACAAAACAAGACACCTGTGAACTGATTATCAGACATAGTCGTTACCAGGGGCTGTATTCTCGTTCAAGTGACTGTTACCCGCATATGCTATTAAGCATTATTAGCCAAAAACACACAACATTGGCCCATAGCTGATTCAATATTGACCAACGTTGACACGTTCAAATAACATTGAGGTCTCACCACACAAATTCATACGCGCATTAAAAAGTTTAATAGTGAGAGAGTTACGATCTAGGATATTTAGGATATTTTTCCATTACTTCTACAATACCATTCCATGTACTTTTAATATTATTTTATATTTTATGAAAAAATCACGATACTACAATTGTTTGGCTTGTGTGATATTATGTTATAATATATTGTTATATTCTAGTAAATTTGTTTTTAATCTGCAATATTCTTTGGAAGTGGAGGAAAGCTTATCTCGGTATGTTATTGAGCAAATAATACATCCAGTAATCCATTTAGATATTTTGTGTTTGTGTTTCTGCAACTAGACTGCTTTTCAAGGCATTGTTTCGGCTTTATTATCTGTGAGAGTTTTTTATTATTACTGTTTTGATTAGGGTCTGACGTGATATTTGTATCTAATTTGTCATAGGTGTTGGCACCACTAATTTTGTTCTCTCAAGGCCATTATAGTTTTCATGTTCATATTATTAATTTGTATATATTTTGGTAAACACGTTTTAGTTCTGCTGGCATTCAACATGTTCAATGTTAGGCATTCCATAGAAAGGTTTGAAAAAAAGATAGATCAAGGTAGCTGATGTTACACTCAGCCTTGCAGGAAGAGTAATTTTTGGTAGAAAATTGTACGAGCACAAAATATCAAGAAATTCGTAAAATTTCGGGTTTTCATTTATTTTTAATAATATATTATAATCCCCGGATAGTATAATTTAACATTTTCATTTGTTTAACTCTTGTATAATAGGTTGTAGTTCACGTATAAATGTATCATAATTATGTTTGGTCTTTGCTTCAGTTCTCGCTGGTTTTTATTTCTCTGTGTCCAAAGTTCAGAGTACTATTTCTCCCTGAGTTTTTATCTAATCACCTTCAAACCTTGGCCCAATGCTCTTTATGTATTGAGGTTTTATGCTATGACTTTTTAAGAGATCGGGAGAGCCTCACTGGATTAAATCCAGATTTCAAACCTTCTAAAGAGAGGTGAGTCCATTTTCTTCCATTTTCAGAGGCTAATCATTCCTCGAGTTTTCAATATTTTAAAGTCTGGTTTTTGTACCATATTCACACAAGCACTTTAACCACATGTTTGCATGATATGTTTACCTAATATAAATCCTGTACTAATCACATTTGAAGGCGAGGGGGATTTTTATTTTCATGTCATTTGAATGGCGGGTGAAAGCATTACATGTCGGTTGATATCTATTCATTACATCAATAGACTCAGGCTGAAATAAGGGCAGTGTGTCCACACGGGGTCGCCTATGCTAGATTTAATAATTAAATTATATTTGCTTAATGCCTTTTTTACTATGTTTACTATGAACAGTAATTACCTTTTAAGTGCCTGATTTGACGATTAAAATAACTGTTGTAATTCTATCAAACACCAAATGTCGACCCAATGTTGTTTTAATATTGGGCCTGCGTCGCA
Organism: Flabesymbios commensalis; assembly: GCA_964017125.1. Lineage (NCBI taxonomy): Eukaryota > Metazoa > Annelida > Polychaeta > Terebellida > Flabelligeridae > Flabesymbios > Flabesymbios commensalis. Next base: position 80,149,698 of record OZ024903.1, read on the forward strand.
GACAATGATACAACATTAAACCAGCAGAGAGTCAAGTCAATGTGTTTACTGGGCCCTCTGAATGTGTTTCCATATCACAAACAAATATATATCTATTTAAAAGTACAAAAGCTCAGTAGGAACTTCTAATTTCTGAAATTCGAAGTCTGAAGTCCGAATTCTGAAGTCTGCAAGCTAAAATTCCAATTCAAAATGCCAAAAAACCCATGAAACAAATTCAAATCAATCTGTCATAATAAAAATAACCTAACAAATTTCAAAATGGCCGACACAAAACTCATTAAACGTAGTCCAAACATTATTGTTACTTGAAAAGTCACAATTCCCTCCTAGTATTATGTAATGATTTTTTGGCGATACCGCCTAATTCTGTCAACATTTTATTTGACGTCATGATGACAAAATGGGTGTGACATATTACGATGAGTACAATACAGGCTAAGTTGGAGCGAGCAAGGCATGACCTGATGACAGCATACAGCAAACTTTTGACATATAATAAGCACCCTTGTGGTACTGTGTTACAGTGAAACATAGTTATAAACAAAACAAAAATGTGTGTTACCTTTTATGTTGTTACCTTTTGTTACTTTCATATGCAGTGGAATACAGCATTTACTGTTCTGACAACAGACTATTAAAATTTGGGCAAAACTAAATATTTGGAAACATATAAATTGTAACGCTCGTATTCAACAAGTAAAATATAATGATATATGAATTGTCGTGTGGCTGGTCACCCAACCTGGGAACATATTACAATCTGGCCATGTGAATAGGCCTACATGTCACACCATTACAAGACATAAGGGGTGACAATATATTGTACCGGAATTGGGACATTCATTCACAAGGCAACCTAGTGATTGACGATCCGTGACCAGCACACAACAGGCGTGTATGAAAACAAACAAAATATACCTAACCCTTTGATTGCAAGAAACAAAACAGAACGAAAAAATAAAAATAAAAAATGTAACACACCGAAATAATTAGATAATTAAAATGAAATAATAATTGACATGTTTAACAACACTCTCAAACACGAGAGCCGATCTTGAGACAAAACCTTCATAGTTAAATATATATTAATATGTAAAGATGAAGACGTAATACTTTTTATAGACCTATACAAAAACGCAGATTTTTTATTATTTGATGTGTAGTATTATTTATCAATAGCTGGCAAAACATGTGAAATGCATGCACAAATGACGATCAGATCATATCTGTTTTTCGCGGAGTAACACAGAGATCATCCTATATGGAGATGGGCTCACCTTTCCATTTCCTTTTTGATCTAAGTACAGATTCTTGAGATTCTGGTCGCAAAAACTCAACTATTATTGGTCGAGGTTGAGTTTTGTTACTGGTGTCGATTCTATGAGCTGCAAGAATATCTGCTGTCGTAAAAGTTTGTTGCAGTTAATTTTCAAAAATGTATTTATCATATCAACAGTATGTCCTTTACCTGTTTTATTTGCTGTTACGGTTTATATGTTCCCAGCAAACACAAAACATTTGTATAACACTTATATTTTTTGGACCAACGCCGTTGCATAAATGTTTTACAAAATGTTATGTGCTTGCCGGGTCGCTTGAAGTCGATGCAGGTTAATGAGTTATACGATAGTGAGAAAAAAGATTGGGCATCGCGCACACATATGCACACTGATACGAGGATTTCTATTATTACGACACCCGGGTAACCGTAACGTAGGCTACTATTAGAGCGAAAACAACTATTACTTAGGCCACATCAAATTAATATTATGGATGACGGATTCTCAGCAGAAAAAAATGGAGCGAGCAAGCAAATTTTGTTTCTAAAAAAAACATTTTTGGGATAAAAAAAAAATTCCCGCAAAAATGGGGGAAGCGAAGAAGCAATATTTTTTTGAAAGAAAGATACGTAACACTGTTATATCCCCGGGATCATCACGGAGCGGCTTTCGTTATGCGACACCTTGCCTTCACAGGACACGTGATTTTAAGGCGGGGGGAATTGGTGTCTCCAAACAAAAATGGGGCTGCGAAATAAAATAATAAAAATATTTTTTTTTATGAGTTTGTTACGATAAAATCATAAAGAAAAGGGGTGATATACATGTTTCTAGGTCAATTGGTTCAAAGTTATACATACTATATGGCGAATGGCGGCCATCTTGGATTTTAGGCTCGATCGGCCAATTTTAAAAGCGAAATTGATTGAAATGTTTATAAATATAACTTCCTAGCTGTCTTAAAATACAGTTCAATATCGAAATCATGCCAAATCGATAAAATGAGTAGGATTCTATGGCAATCATGAGTACTCGGCGGCCATCTTGGATTTTCGCAAATTAAAATCCCCAAACATTCCAGTTTGGCATGCGGCTGTTTTGTGACAAGTATACCCCAATTGACAACAAAAAGCAAAAAAACGCTGTATATGTCTTAGTGCAAGGTTAGGCCACTGTGTTTTTTTCTGTTTTAGATGAGCGCGCGCTTCAGATTTAGGTCGTGCATTACCAAAATAGCATGTGTTTTTTTCTGCCCAGTGCGCGCATGGGATTGCTGCAGATTTCGGAAAAAACCCCAGTTAATTTCGGGAGATAAAAAAAACATGTCGAGAAAAACAAGTTCCTTTCCTGAGATAAAAAAAACATTTTTCCAGCTATGTTTTTTTGCTTGATTTTTTCGTCGCCCTGATTAACTTCATTTAAAATATTTCAAAAGTTTTTGTTATCTCGTCGCCCTCACTAACTTCCCCAGAAATTTGTCCAATGTTTTTTTTATTTGGTCGCCCTCATTAACTTTTCTAAAAATAGGTTCAATGTTTTTTTTTATTATTTGTTTTTTTACCGCCCTCCATCATTAGATTTTGAATTTTTTTCGGATCTAAAACAGAGAAATAAAACACAGTGGCCTTATGTCAAATTCCTCCAGACTACTAATGGGCCGTCGGAACAATGGGCCGTCGGACTAATTGGCCGTCGGACCAATGGGCCGTCGAACCAATGAATCGTCGGACAATAGAGCAGTCCCCATGCGGGCGATTGCCAATGAAACAACTTAATTTAAACAGATTCAGTCTAATATGAAATTATGGTCCCTATAGTATAGGGTATCCTATTGTCTACTCTAGGTAGTAGGGGTTATAGTTCGAGCTCTTATAATTTACATGGCTTACATAAAATTAATAGTATACTAATATTTTAAAGTCTCTGATAATAAATTGTATTTCAACACTTTCGATCCCAAAGACTTGTTTAAATAACAATATTTTATTGTTATGTTCAATGTATATTATTAAAAATTATTGTCAAGTATATACAACACATGTCAAAAATTATTTTCATAACTTGCATACTTATATTTGAATAACACAAAGACAGCTTCTAAAAGTGAAGAGAATGCTACGCTAATTTGACAGCGAAATTTATCTTGAAATACCCGAAATTATAGCAAAACACTGGTCTATTTCTTAATCGCTTAATCGTTGATTAATCGATTTCGTATTTTTGGCTTACCACAATTTTTTTTAGTGGATTGCATCATAATAACACATTTTACTATCGCACATCGTTATTTCAACTACGCAACGACGGGTGCCGTGGTAATTTGTTGATGCCGTCATGTGTAATTTAACTACTGCGTTGCTACGTCACTCTGACGGATCTCAGAGGTTATATATGGAGAGTTTACCTGAGCTACATCTATGTGTGGACGCATACGCAACCACATCCTTCAAATTAAATATAATTTTGAAATTTCATTTCTCAGGGTAATAGCACAATGGTCACGGTGCGGTTAGTCAATAATAAAATCTGTGAACAATATATGTTTTCAAACTCTTTAAGGCCCTATGCTTATAGTTGATGTGTAAGCTCTTGGATTCGAATACTGTTATTGTCATATAACTTTCGGAACATAGAACCTTCGGAACATAGAACCTTCGGAACATAGAACAATCGGAATATAGCGCCTTCTGAATATAGAAGTTTCGGAACATAGAGCCTTCGGAGCATAGTTAACAGCCCCCATAAATAATATCTGTACATATTATCGAACAGCCCCCATAAATAAAATCTGTATATCATTTGCGTTTATCAGATTTAATATGGCAGAATGACAAACAGAAACAAACAGGGGGTGGGGGTGCGAAGCTTTCCTATATTGGGGGAGAGGTCATCAATGCTTATATTTTATAAAACGATCTGAAAATCACACATCACAAAACTACCATAAATTGTAGTTAAACTGATACCTCTACATGGGTCTATATGTCATAGAGAAAGCCACTGCACAGAGTGTGAGAAGCAATTGTAGACAATCACAATATTGTCTAAATGTTTTAAATTGACATAAATCTACAGGGGCGGATCCAGAAGCTGAAGGAAGGGGCGCCGGGATTTTGGGGACTACCAAGATTATTATTGTCAAGCTAGAGCCCTCATCAGCAATTTTAAATTCAAATAAAAGTGAACTGATAAAAAAATTAAATTGTTGAAATAATATTTTTATGATTCAAATATAAACAAAAAAACCCTAGTACTATAACACAGGGCTGCCACGACACCTTATTAACCTGAAAAGCCGAGGGTTTTTTCAAAAAAATTGTCTTACCTTTAACAAAATTAGGCAGTCAGGAAAAGATCAGAAATCCCTGACACCATTCCCCCTTTCTACAGATCCTGGATCCGCCAGTGATTTGTGACAACTTTGCGCCCGATTTGGCTCATGAAATCTTAGTGTAGACTAATTAAGAGTAGGCCTATATTTGAAAAGTAAATTATATTGTTAACGCAATTGGCAGTTTAAAATAAATGAAAATACCCCATGGGCCTACTTGCCATAATAGTTGGGTCATCAGAATTCTTGCACATATGGAAAGTTATTGAATGTAAAATTTACCAGTTGTTTACAGGCTAATAACTATGCAATTGGAATAGTATCACGAAAAGGGTTTGAAATTAGAATTTTTATATCAAATTGTGATAAATATTTTTATTTCAAGCTCTGCATATGTTTTGGAGGGTGTAAAAGGTTAGAATACGGAAGGCAGGCTTATCTACTTCGACGTGCAGAACAAAAACTTGATTACTCATTTTTGCCAACTTTTAAAGAGAACCAAAAAACATGTATTTTGCTATTACCAGATTACTGAAATCGAAATAATCAGTCAAGAAATGAATTGCTCAATCTCTTTAGTTTGTTAACAGCTGTAATGGTTAGTTTTCAAGTAAAAAAAGTATTTTAGCACATAGAATGTCGAGTCTCTGTTGTTGGGAAATATATTTTTCCAGTTTCCATGTCAGGTGGCAGATGGCGCGTTCTGACTTTGGGACTCACCTAACACAAAGAAAATCTATTAACACTGAGTAATTATTGTATGTGATATCTGCCAGTCAACATGTATCACTTCCTGTAACATGCATTTTGTATACATGTGGTTTAGCTGAACCACATAAACCACATACCAAATGTGGGCCTATATTACAGTGGTTGATGCTTTACAGTTACAGTTACAAAAAGAGTATAGATAATTAGATATAGCATGTAATGACCCTATTGCATTTGGTAAGTATCCTGCAGTAGGTCAAGTAGCTCTTACAAAATTGAAGTTAGCATGTTATCACCTGGTTATGGCACTGGTGTTAAGTCAAATTGTAGTTAACAATTCGTCGCCTCGGAGCTAAAGGATCCTATCTGACACTCGTTAGAGTGGCAGATAGGATTCTTTAGCTCCGAGGCGACGAATTGTAAGCGGAAAAAGCTTTAAAACTCGAATAATAGCGCTCATTATAAAATAAAAGGCCTATACAAACAAACACATGCGGCCTATGCGGAGCACAATCAGCAACATTATCCACTATCAGTTCCATAACGTATCAACAGATCAGCTGCCTTTTAATACATTCCGGTTCGGACATGCCTACTAAATTGTCATGTCATGATCATGTTTTTTATCATAGGCCTTACGTTTATATAACTACGACTAAAGTGAAACTGTCATAAAACATCATGGCATATGATGGAATTTGACAGATCATGAATTGATTAACCTGTAGGATTAACCTGCAATAACCCCGATCGTTTAAGATCTGCATCTAATTTATACTAAGCCACACTTCAATCACGATCAATCACTGTAAGGACTGAATCACATAGTATATGATTTAAAAAAAAATTACACTAAGATTCGTCCCCCGCACTAAAAGGGTTATTCTCACGTTTCTTCCCAGAAATATGAGACGTTGCCCCAATGTTTATTTAAGGTTGAGTCGTTTAAGATCTGCATGTAATATAGGCCCTACTTCAATCACAATCAGTCATTGTAGGGCCTGTATTATATAGTCTAGTATGTGATTTTTGAAAATTCCATTAAAAATCGTCCCTCGCACTAAGAGGATAATCTTGCGTTTCTTCCCAGAAAACAAGAGACGTTGTCCCAATTTTTATTTAAACTTGAGACAGCATCGTAAACGGTGGACCAACATTAGGTCAACATTGGGTGAGCGTCTTGTGTTTGTTGGGTTGGTTTGTCTATGTTTGTCTATGTATCAAAATGCTGAAATACACAGCCCTTTTACAATGTCAATGTGTAGTATAGCCTAACCTGTGCAACAGTCCCCTCATCACTGAATGCCTTCTAAATTACGTCAATTTCAAAACCACATTCTGTCCGCATAATGGGCTGATTTCAGCACTTGTCACCACATCAGGCGTTCGCCGAAACGCTCGGGCTTGATGTTGTGACGTCATCTCGCCTTCCCAACGATGCCAAAGCCCTCAAAAGGCTCGGACTTGTTGTGACTTGTGTTGAGATAAAAATGAAATGAATCGGGCTTTAGGCCACTTTTGTGCACATATAGGCTAAACTGGGCCAAGAGAACCTCCTGAGGATGGTGAGATGATTGAGATGACACTGTCCTCCAGACACAGGATTCGAAATTCGAGCCCTGGCGGTCTGAGGCCGAGCACGCTACCTCTCGGTCACGGAGGCTCCCCACAATACTGACTTTCACACGTGGATGGGGAAGAAACATTTTTGTTTCTTTCAAACCGCCGAGACCGGGAACCGAACCCCGAACTTTGGCGTGAAAGGCAGCGGTGCTAACCACTACCCTAGGGCCCCCGCCCTTGTGTTGAGATGTACCTCCCAACGAGGCTGAAATGTGTATAACCTGATAACAGCGTTTCACAAGAAGTTGACCTAAATGATGGTCCAATACTGGCCCATCATCGCACACGGTGGAGCAACATTAAAACAGCTTATTTCAAATATATGAAATATAGTTTGTAACTTGCCGGATGAAATCAAAGACCCGAATGCCATGAAATATGTCCGAGGAGAAGAGTTCTGAATTTGCTATTTTTTTATTGTGACATTTTTTTATTTTATTTGAAATGTGTAATAACATGGTGCCCAGAGGGTGAAGACCTTATAAATAACGGCATGACCATCGAGGGTAACGAAACTCTCACTATAGGCCTAGATGTAGATGTCAGTACCTGTAACTGATACACGTTTCACGCCCTGACGGACACACAGTGTGCTGACGCAATAGCCTTATTATGATTATATTGTATAGCAATTAAACGTCACGTCCCTTTCTCTAGACAGCATTACAAATTCTTATATTGCCACACAGTAGGCCACACGATAATTTCATTTTTATATTCAATTATGATTTCGCTTTTTCTTCAGGTGATGGCATCGGGCTACTCAATAATAACTGATGGAGAAAAAATATATAATAATTTTGACCTAACAAAAATAACCCGACCACATTTTATTCCATAGTGTTGTTAATTTGAGTGCATAGTGGTTCTCATATCCCACAGCTTCAAGTTAGCAGAGGTTGTGGACGTATTCAATCCGAAACAATAATAGCTGTGACATGATTTCACAGTCGCATAAAATAAGAAAGATAATCAAATAGGTATCTTAACACTCGGTTAGATCTACTTATTTGTATTCATTCATTTCGTTCTTATTGTGATTATAGATGTTTTATTCAAGCGTCTTTGTCTATTTTGTTTAAAGGGACTGGCCCAGGCTAAAATCATAAAAAAAACGGTGATTTTATTTCGGGTTCTTAATATGACCATATGATGTAAACATGTACATAGACTAGAACTGCAAATTTTTATAATTTTTGTGCTGCGCACTTACCAGTTAGACTAGATATAGAGACGAAATTCCCGCATTTCTTATTTTTGACATGGTTGTCAATAATTACAAATCAGGAATTTCGTCTCTATATCTAGCCTAACTGGTGAATGCGCAGCACAAAAATTATAAAAATTTGCAGTTCTAGTCTATGTACATGCTTACATCATATGGTCATATTAAGAACTCGAAATAAAATCATCGATTTTTTGATGATTTTAGCCTGGGCCAGTCCCTTTAATGTCTTACTATAATATATTCAGTTAAGAGTTCCCACAATGGTACGTACTGTCGCGATAGTAATAATGTTTGATATCAGTTCTAGAATGTACAACTGTTCTTCAATTATTTACATTTTTCAACAGTTGTGACATTACTGCTGTTAGTAATCGTTGCGACCACTTGTGGAAGGCCTACATATGTCCAGCATTCTGTCATATTAGCAAAAAATGCCTTCTTTCTGCCCAATTAAGTTTAATGACTTGACTCTAACGTACTCCCAGGGTATGAAACTGTAAAATGAGGTTATCGAAACTGTCACCCTCTTACGTATATACTTCCAGGGTATGAAACTGTAAAATGAGGTCATCGAAACTGTCATTGAACATATGTGTCTGGTGTCGTGATGACGAAAATTGTATTTTTGTCTAACAATTAATAACCTTTGTCTTCCTATAACTGTTCCATATCATGCTTAATCAAAATATGGTTTAAGTAATTTGAATATATTCATATATGAACTATTAGCTATCTCTTATTGCAACTTGTGGAATTTAATTCTTGTTTCATCTCGGGCTTTTCAAATATTTCTACTTATTTCTAGTGTTGGTGTTATATTGCACACTATTGTCAAATCTGGCTTCTTTACGCAACATTTAATCACAATTTTTGTTATGGTGGATGGCTATTATTTGAACCAGATGTTCCAGTGATTACATTATTTGATTTTAAAATAGCATATTTTCTAAATGTTTTATAGACAATAGAACTATATAAATAATCATTCACTAAACTATGTTTTTGAAAGTATACCTGATGTTGTTTATACCTTTGGCTACATAATTCGAAACTATTATTTTTATCTAGATCCAATATCCCAGCAAACAAAACATTCGTATAACATTTATACAACCTCGGTCGTTGGTCCAACATTGTATAAATGTTATAACGTGTATAATATAATTTTTATGGTAGAATGTATACATTTGGTTAATAATGCACTCCCAGCATAGGCATTGAAACACTAATACATTTTTATCCGTGTTCAACCAGCTGATTTAATTGGAATTTTAATTTTTTGGACGCAATCACCAGGTTAAAATGAATGAGAAAGAACACAGCAAAATGCAGTGTAAATAAGTAAAGAATAGTTGGACGCCTCTATGCACAACTTGAAGCTACCCTCCCCCCCCCAACCCCCCCCCCCAAAAAAAAAAATTAAAAAAAAAAAAAATAATAAGTTAAGTGTGCCAAGTGTATATGCATTGCCTTTATTAAAAAAAAATACCAAACTAGAATGAACTACCACTAACATGCTAGTGAGTTTGGACGGGGCCATTGTTTCTGAAGGAGCGCGAGAGCGAGCCAGAGACAGAGCAAGAGCCGGAGCCAGAGAGAGGGTCCGAGCCAGAGACAGAGCCAGAGCCAGACAGAGACAGAAACAGAGCCAGAGACAGACAGAGACAGAGCCAGAGCCAGAGCCAGAGACAGAGACAGACAGAGACACAGCCAGAGACAGACAGAGACAGAGCCAGACAGAGACAGAGCCAGAGACAGAGCCAGAAACAGACATAGACAGACAGAGACAGAGACAAAGCAAGAGCCAGAGACAGAGTCAGACAGAGCCAGAGACAGAGCTAGAACCATAGACAGAGACAGACAGGGACAAACAGAGACCGAGCCAGAGACAGAGTCAGAGCCAGAGAGAGAGCCAGAGCCAGACAGAGACAGCGCCAGAGACACAGTCAGAGACAGACAGAGACAGAGCCAGAGCCAGACAGAGTCAGAGACAGAGCCAGAGACAGACAGAGACAGACAGAGACAGAGCAAGAGCAAGAGCCAGAGCCAGAGACAGATTCACACAGAGCCAGAGACAGAGACAGAGCTAGAGCCATAGGCAGAGACAGACAGAGGCAAACATAGACAGAGCCAGAGCCAGAGCCAGAGTCAGAGTCAGAGCCAGAGACAGCCAGAGACAGAGACAGACAGAGACAGAGTCACAGACAGAGCCATAGCCAGAGCCGGACAGAGACAGAGCCAGAGACAGAGCCAGAGACAGACATAGCCAGCGACCGAGACAGAGCCAGAGACAGATACAGAGGCATAGACAGTGACACAGACCGATACAAAGAGACAGTGACAGGGACAGAGATACAGAGACAGAGGCAGGGACAAGGACAGAGACAGAGACAGAGACAGAGACAGAGTCTCTTTCTCTATCACTTTCTCTCTCTTTCTCTCTCTATCACTTTCTCTATCTCTTTCTCTGTCTCTGTGTTTTACCTTCCTTATTCTTATCTTTTTTTGTTTTAGCTACTTCAGGAACATTGTCCCCATCCAAGCTCACAAGCACTTTAGTGGTAGTTCCTTCTGAACTCACTAGCACTTTAGTGATTAGTTATTATTATTAGTAAGGTCTCACTCCCCTAAATGCTCAGGGGTGGCTACTGACTGCAGAGTGCGTCATAAATTACTGCTTTATCTGGTTGTTATCGCTTCTGGTGAATTACCAAAAATACAGGAGTGTTGCTTTTATGTGGATTATTTGCAAGGACACGTTGTTTTCTTGCTGCGTATTATGAGGTATATATGTGTGTTGTGAGATTATTGGATGGATACATGCGGGGGTGACAAGTATTGTTGTGTACGAATATATTCAGGGAGGTTACAATTATGCGCAGTACCCGTGTCATGTGACACGACCTGAACCTTCCTACACAGACACAGCCTCCTTCTCAGGGCCGACTAGCACTGCTACAGTGCTTTGAGAATCTCTTTTTAATGCCGCGTCCTTATTGGGCCTCAAAATCAAAATCTGGTGTCCCGTGACCCTGAGCTTGACCCTTTCCAACTGGGTCAAATGTGAGATTATGTTGGCCAATCACCGAACTTCTAACCTCCATGTGAATCTCAGACATGTCCACGCTGACTGATTTTCAAGTTATAGGTCCACAACTGGCTGTGCCCTAGGAGGGTACGGCTCCCCGATTTTTTTAAATTATAACGCCTCAAAAGGGCGAATTATAAATATTTTGGCTTAGAGGCCTTATATGGTCGTGTTTTTGTTTTAAGTACGTACCAAAGAGGGGGGGGGGGCACTGACAGCTATCCCTCTCTCGATCCGCCACAGAGCTGTGTGTCCGAGTTGTTATTATGACAGGAAAATATCCCTAGGACATCATTAGGGTGTGTGTAGAACTCTACTGTGGCAGCAAAGTCCCTGAAATGAGGGATGTTCAAGGGTACCCTCGAGCCTAAATACTGCATTTTTGAAAACACCAGGTAATTCAAAACTCAAAGGTTTTAAACAATCTTTAAATCATTGTAAATCCTATTTTGCTTTTATTGTATACAGAATGACATATTACTAAAGTTTTGAAATATTTCAGAAAAATTCAACCCACCCTTTACGCGCTGAAAGTCAATATTCCAAATTAAAGGTAGTTTTGTTCTCCAGATGTAACTTTTCCGTTTCCTGTAAATTTGCATGGTTATGAGCATGCAAAGGTATGCTTACCTCATTTTGGTCCATCACTCATCTGGTACCACTATGTCCCTATTGACAACCCATAAGTTGTTGCATGAAGGACATATGAGGTCAAAGGTCCGGATGGGTTACTTTCACTAGTTACATTTTGTCGAGCCATTGTAATAATAGATCTCTTATTTTTATAGTTATAATCAACTTTATACCACTCTTGCCACATTTTGTCATTAAATACATCTCGGACGAAACATATGTGAAGTTATGATACTTTTCAGAATACGTGAGCCCACCTTTAGGGCGCTGAAAGTCAATATTAAAAAAAAATCACCAAGTTCGTAGAATATAACTCTTTCGTTTGCTCTGAATGTGTATGATTATGAGCATGCTAATGTCTGTTGTCTTTATTTTGTATATCTGTCATCTGGTTCCACCGTAGCAAGTTAGAAAAACTTTATCTTGTTGCACTAAGGACTTATGAGGTCAAAGGTCCGGATGGGGTACTCTCACCAGTTACATATTGTCGATCCCCTCTAATAACACAATCTGTTTTGTATAGCTATAAACAGTTTTATTACAATTCTTGCCACATATTGTCATTAAATACCTTCCGGACGAAACATATGTTAAGTTGTGATATTTTTTCAAAAAATATGAACCTATCCCCAGAGCGCTGAAAGTCAATATTTCAAATAAAAAAAATCACAAATTTCGTAGAATGTAACTCTTCCGTTTGCTCTGTATGTGTATGTTTATGAGCATGCTAATGTCTGTTGTCTTCATTTTGTATTTCTGTCATCTGTTTCCACCATATCAAGTTAGAACTAACCTTATCTTGTTGCATGAAGGACTTATGAGGTCGAAGGTCCGGATGGGATACTAGTACTAGTTACATTTTGTCGACCCGTGTAATAGCATAATCTTTATTTTTATAGTTATAAACAGCTTTAATACAAGTCTTGTCACATCTTGTCATTGAATACATTCCGGATGAAACATAGATGAAGTAATCATATTTTTCAGGAAACATGAATCCACCCTTAGATCGCTGAAAGTCATAATTTCCAATCTTTCGTTTGTTCTGCATGTGTCCGATTATGAGCATGCTAATGTATGTTTTCTTCATTTTGTATATCTGTCATCTAGTTCCATCATATCAAGTTATAAAAACCTTATGTTGTTGCATTAAGGATTTATGAGCTCAAAAGTCCGTATGGGGTACTCGCACTAGTTACATTTTGACAACCCTATGTGACAACAAAATCCTCATTTGTATAGTTATAAACATCTTTATTACCACTCTTCCCACAATTCGTCATTGAATACATTCAGGACGAAACACATGTGGAATTTTTATTGTCTTAAACACACCCTTAGATCGTTAAAAAACGTTATTTCAAAAGAACTTAACACAGCTACAGCACTGGTCGAACGTGTTTTAAAGACATTATTCACCACCAGAAGGCATACAAATATGTCTTATTACGTCACAGTCAGTAATGTGTTGTGGATTGTATGAGACCACAGGCTGATATACTTAGATTGTTAGCAATATTTCAGGTATTAAGAGGGGTGTCAATGTTAGAAGATATAGATATGTCCCACTGATAGTTGAACAAGGAATCTAGATTCCTTGGTTAGAATGTGCATTACGAAGGTCATTGAGGTCCATAACATATGGCGACGTGTTGCCAATGGTCAAAAGTTGCGTAATTTGAGTAATCTGCCTGCAAAGGGAAGGCAGGGTCTAAAGTTGTTTTTATGACATATCCATAACAATCACCTCAAATGAGTTTATGTCGACTTTGTCATGGTCATATTACTTCATTCTTAGCTGTGTCTTGGAATACTAAATGATAAATGCATAATTATAGATAATAAATAATTATCTACAACGCACAAAACCGAACAATTGATAATTTAAAATGTTGTTTAATATTTCAAATAAGTTTTTGTTACTTTAAAAATAAATTTATTCATACTAGAATAGTACATGATAAAATTTGATAATACTATCCAAGTATTTTTAATCAGCGAGTTTTATTGTTAGTATAGTACTGTTACACGTATATGTACTTGCTATCATATAGAAAATATATGATACTATGGGCACATAATGGCGAACACCAGTGAGAAGTCAGCTACATTCTATAAGTCCTTTCCCACCAACAGGAAGCAGCTAGGAACAATCACTTTTCCTAATGTTTAGAGTTTTAAGACGTTGCTCATGATAAATGTTCGAAGGCAGCAGTTATTGGCAAATATTAAACCCACATATTGAGAAAAACGTCTGAAAAAAGTAATGTCTGATGCCATGATGACATGAATTTGTCTTTGTCTGGTCTTTGTCTTTGTCTTACACTCGGCCCACATTTATTTCACTTTAATTCACTGGGCTTATTAGCAGTGTTTCTGGATAGCGGCAATGCTGGTGTTGTATGGTGTCAATTACCCAAGTGAATGGAACAGGACGTTCTGTAAATATGATTTAGCATAAAAGACTTGCATTTAGGAGACAAACATTTATTGAACTATTGCTACATATATATCTAAATACATGCTTCTGGAATATATGCTGCAGTTGATTTTAGTTATGACATGACAGTCAGTGCAGGAACTGGCACTATGCTGCACTTAGCAGAACTAGTTTAGCCCTTGATACGTCCCCCCCCCCACAAAAAAAAAAAAATGTTGCTTGATGCCACCTCAGATACTAATCCAAGATGTTGAGCAATTCCAGGCATTACAGAATCTTAGGGGTGATATTAGTGATATCAAAAGGTGGTTTATCAATTTTGCACTGTCTGAGAAAAAATGATCATGTGAAGACAACACATTTCTGAAAAATGAAGCTACATGGTTGATGGCATTGTGACAAACACAATTATGGCTGCAGCAGATACGCTTCTATGTGTTGTTAAAATTTGATTTATTATTTACAATTATTGGCTAATGTACAAATTAAAGGTGTGGTAAACTGTCAAAATTCGCGGGACAAGGGTCCCCCAGAAGGCAGTAGTGCCCGTTGGTAGGCTAAGGCCCTATTCCATAATAATACTAAATATGCGTTTCATACCCAAAGCCTCATTAAGAGCAAGTTCTCAAATCACAGCAAGTTCACATATACTTGAGCGACATCTATGAGTTAATAATTCAAAGCACTTTGCCCTTGCCCCTACTTGGTCGCTGGCTTGCAAACAAACTGACTGTATTACTGCCGGGATTTGGAAACTGCTTGACCCCAAAAGCTTGTATTGACACTCAGTAAACACAAAACATTTGTATGACTTCATGCAATGTTGGACTGCAGGAGGACTTTCTCTCAAACATTGTACATTTATTCAATGTTGGTTCAATGTTAGGCCAGCGTCGCAGACGTTGGCCTAGCATTAAAACAGCATCGGGTCAATGTCTCGTTTAATTAGTATTTGGTAATCAGTTCAGTGGCTATATTAATGCAGTCAATCTGTACTCAATAGGCAACTGTTGGCCTACACTTGACCGTACCAGGCATGCACATTTTTCAGTTGAACACTAGTTTAACTTTATTATCTTTTCCCTGTGTATATATTAAACTAAAAAATAAAATTATGTCGTCTAAATCGTCTATTTTATCACTAGGGAAGTTATCATAGGACTAGCTTAAATAAGAGTCAGAAATGTTACGTCTTGATGAACAGTGAAAATATTTTAAAAAAAACAGCACCTTTTGACCTCAAAAATATCAAAACTGTATATATGTTTCGTTTGGAATGTATTCAATGACACAATGTGGCAACAGTGGTATTAAAGCTGTTTATAATTAAAGAAATAAGATTTGGTTAATACAAAATGGTCAAAAAAATATACCTAAGAATACCTCATCCGGACTTTTGATCTCATAAATCCTTAATGCAGCATGTTTTTTTTTTTAATTTGACATAGTTGTACCAGATGGCAGATTTATCATATGAGGTCAGCAGACATTAGCATGCTCATAATCATACAGATGTATAGTACATTTTTATTATTGACTTTCAGCGCTCTAAGGGTGGGTCTACGTTTTCTGAAAAAAATATAAACTTCAGATATGTTTTGTCCGGAGTATATTCAATGGCAAATTGTGGCAAGAGTGGAAATAAAGCTGTTTATAACTATAAGAATGCCAACTTGTTATTACAAGGGGTCGACAAAATGTAGCTAGTGAGAATACCCCATCTGGACTTTTGACCTCATAAGTCCTTAATGCAACAAGGTGTGATTTTTATAATTCGACGTAGTGGTACCAGATGACAGATTTATCAAATGAGGCCAGCAGACATTAGCATATTCATAATCATACAGATGTACAGAAAACGGAAAGTTACATACTACGAGCTGTGTTCAATTTTTTTTTGAAATATTCACTTTCAGAGCCCTAAGGGTGGGTTTACATTTAATGAAAAAACTCTAAACCTCACATCTGTTTCATCCTGAATATATCCAATGACAAAATGTGGCCAGAGTGGTATTAAAATTGTTTATAACCATAATAATGATGATTATGTTATTACAGGGGTCGAAAAAATGTAACTTGTGAGAGTACCCCATCCGCTCTTTTGACCTTACAAGTCCTTCACACAACAAGGTAGAATTTTTCTAATTTGATATAGTGTTATCAGATGGCCGATGTAACAGATAAAGTCAACAGACATTAACATAATCATAATCATAGAAATGTACAGGAAACGACAAAATTACATTCTACGAACTGTGTTAATGGTTTTTTTTAAATTGACTTCCAGCGCTCTAAAGGTGAATTTATGTCTTGTGAAAAAAATTGAAACTTTAATAATTTGTCATCTTATCTTTATTAAAAAAAAATATGGACGACAGTGATTTAAAAATTGTTTATAGCAATTGTGGTTTGGGTTTTTAATAACCTGGGGTTGAAAATGTACAGTCTTTGTGGCTCGAGGGTACCCTGGAACATCCCATATTTTAAAAAGCGAACAGTTTTAAAAACTAGCAGCTTTTTGAAACGTGGCTCCCAGACTAAGGCGTCATATCTATCCACACATGCACACAAAGTATGCCTTCCAACATACGATTGAAAATCGGTCTGATCCGTCCGTCATTGTGCCAATGTTGGCAGGACCCGACATTTCGCTCCTTTTTCGTCTCAGACGCACCGTTTTCGAGATATGTCAGTTTTTGTTTTTGTAATGTATTGTCACTGGGGTTTTTGTGACCCTGAACCCCGCCGTACAGAGACCCTATTGGTGGGATCGCTTAGAAAAGCTGTAGTACCTTACCTGACTACCCAAAGACCATTTTGGTCAGATTTCAAGTTGATCACGCCAAAATTGAATGAGAAATAGATGTGCAAAAAACGGCCGTAGAATAATAATAATAAGAAGAAGAAAGTAACCACTTGAAAAATAATAGTTTGGAGGAAGGTACGTCCAAACTAATTACACCCACCAGCGCGGAAAAATAGCACATGTAAAATTTTATTTATGCACAACTGGACCTACTCACACATTTATTTCTTCATTCAGCCTCACAGTCCCCATGATTTCACATAAGCTACAAAAAGTTACACATATTTTACTAAAGGCGTTCCACAGTTAGATCTACAGAAAATAATCTCTAATGTGCATATATTAGCCGATTGATGTCTTTTTCTATACATTTGGTAAATTAACAATAAGTGTGGCTTGGTCCATAAATCAAAATAATAAAATTGATGTATGCACAACTGGCCCAACTCACTCGTTTGGTTTTTCCCATCAACCTCACAGTCCTCAGAAAATAACAAAGTTACGCCTATTTTTATTACAGTAGCTTCAGAATAAATCACCAGAAGATGTAGATAGTCTGTAATTTGCTTATTACTGCAACTTTTCTACAAATATTTGTATTTGTGAATTACTATAAGTGATTTTCACCAGCTTGAAGTCGCGAAACACAACTTCAAGTGAGTGTAAATGTAAATTAGTCAACTTGGCACTTTAAGTGTTGAGGTTGGTGGGCTCATTATCTCTTCACTGGATAGTGCTCTTAGAACTGATTGGGATGCACTTTCCTCGGCTTTATTGACATTGATTGATTAAATCACGTAGCCGTTATAATTGTCACAACATGTTCCACTTTCTCAATCAGCCTACAACCAACCGTCTATTCCGATGCCCATGCACTGATGACGAAAATGTAATACTTTCGTATTTGAAGAAAAGATGAGCATTTCGTTCTACAAGTAGTGTTGGACCAGATGTTAAAATGGAGGCTTATGATACATTCAGAGCTGTGGAAAAGGTCGAAGCCGAAGTCCGAGGCCTTTTTCGCAGCTAAGAATTTAGACTTAAAACACATCCGACCATAATGAGGATTACTATAATCAACAGATAGGTCACACCTGACTGATTATAGCACCACAGGCCTACCATGATAGTTGGTCTGTACTTGATCAACAATAACTCTCCATTCGCGGCTTAGAATGTCGTGGCTGGACAAACAAACTAATGTAGTGGTGTGTTTTAAAAATAGAATAACCACCCCCTCTCGACACAACACATATTTTTTTATGATGACAAGTGTCTGAGATGTACGAAATGGATGCTTGTTGTGGCTACCGCGATTGGTGACAGGTATGTTTTCTGGTATTGTCAAGGCGACCATTTAAAATGAAGCTATTGTGAATATTTACTTCATTTTCGTGGCAATTCAAGATGATAATACGCTCATATCATGTGTAATGTAAATGAAAGTGTCTATTTACCCCGTCACGGGGTGCGCAGGATTAAAAACCTTATTTAACCCATCAATGACAACCAATCAAAATCTTTCTTTCAATGCCTTGCTGTCGATGCTGTTTGTGAAGAATTAAATTCACCAGATGTCGCGATGACAATAATGACTTCATTTTAGACAGAGCGAACACAATTAATTTCATCCAATGTTGCTCAATGTTGATTCAGAATGTCCGACCCTTAGTGTTTTTATCTTGAACCTTAAAACTTGATCCTTGAACGATTTAGAACTGAATGAAATCAAATAATAATAATATTTATTATAGAAGACTTGTAAAGCGCCTTAGGCTAGTCCGTCCTGGGGACGTTAATGGGCGCGTGACAGTTGGCAAAATTATACAAGTTACAGCTGGCTAAAACGAATATATCGACAACATAGTTAATTATCATTTTAAAATAATGAAACATGTTATGAACATATTACCTTGTATACCATTATTGACAATTGTACACTAAGACCAGAGATCATTAATATGTATAGGACATTAGACACTATTGTCTCTGTGGATATGCCTGGCTAAATAGGTGTGTTTGGTATAAACATATTTATTTGGATTTCCAAGTAGCACATGTGCTAATACAAAGGATCTCCGTAGATATACATAATACAAGATTATAGTAAAAAAAAATCGATCGTTTCTTACACATTGAAAATAAAATATACATATATTTTGAACTGATTAAATAATAATAAAATACAGAAATTCATTATTAGAGATTTTAGCACAAATTCTTAAATCGTCAAGTTTTTTTCTAGATATTCATGCACATATTGAAAAATAAATCTGTTATTGCACTTGTCTAATAGTTCAGAACCAAATAATAAAAGTCAAGTAGTAAATTGCTGTTGGTCAGGTATAATATTTAGAAAAAAGTAATGCTGAGGTGTTTCAAGTGTATCACATCAAGAACAATTAGGGCTATTAATACAGTGTCTCTGATAAAGATGAAAGTTAAGTGAGGAAAAATTTAGTCTTATCTGGGTATGATTGAGTTTATTGTGACGTTCGCCTATCATAAAATGTGGTGGGGGTTTGGGCGGTAATTAGTATATTTGAGATAATTTTATTTTAAATATTTCATAATTTTGTATAGATCTAATTGCTTATTTAGTGAATTCCAAAGTCTCACACAATCTGGAAGGAAGGAGTTAGAAAAATAAATAGTTGTGTTTTAAGTTTTGTTTTGAAAAATGTTAATGTTTGTTCGCTAGTGATGTAATCTGACAGTTCATTCCACAGTAATGGAGCAGCAACAGAGAAAACTCCATAAGTGTCTATTCAGTCTAGGCCGAAGCATAGACAGTAAGGTCCTAGATGACGATCGCTGTATCCGTGATGGAATATGTATATGTACTAAATCTGCAAGATATTGCGCAGCAGTGCCATGCATAGCGCGAACACATTTATTTTGAAAATTATCATTTTTTCTATATGCAGCCAGTGCAGATTTCGCAGCACTGGTGTGATAGAGTCAAACTCGCGCATGTGTGTGATCAGTCTAGCGGCTGAATTCTGGATCTTTTGAAGATGACTGAAGGTAGATGTTGGAAGCCATAGAGAAGAGAATTTTCATTGTCGAGTCTAGAGGTTATGAAAGCATGTACTGCCTAGCGGCATTCTCCGTAGTGTATTTTCGGATGTCACCGATTTGTTTCAGATGGTGCATGGAAACATGACCGCCGGATATTATAGATGTGTTCTTCAAAGTCCATGTGTTGATAAAACACTATTCCCAAATTTTTCGCACTCTGCTTGCCGGAACTTTGTTATTTCCAATGGTAATGTCTGTGGTAGTGATAGTTTTACGAAAATATGGTGTGACAATAAGCAGAAATTCAGTTTTTCCGTCGTTTAGTTGCAATTTGTTTATCAACATCCATATTTTATTTTCAGCAATTCAAGATGGAACAAGTTTTATAGCAATTTGTGAACTGATGTTATCCGATGTCATAAAGGTAATGTAAATCTGTGTATCATCTGCATATAGATGAATCTGAAGGTTGTATTTACGGGCAATGTCAGCAATAGACTGTGTATAAATTGTAAATAATTTTGGACCAAGTACCGAGCCTTGTGGGACACAATAGAATACATCAACAGGAGATGACAACGTCTCATTAATAACAACCGACTGCTTTCTTCCTTTAAGATATTATTCAAACCATTTAGTGCAATGCCACCCACACCAAGTCTCTTGCTTATATCAATCGCGATAGCATGATGTTGTGATCAAACGTAGCGCTGAGATCAAGTAATATCAAGTTACCAGCGTTACCGCCTTCTGATCATCCACAGACCTCAGGATGTTATTATTATCAGTGTGTGTGTAAGTCTTGTATATATACACACACTCCTAGAGTGCTGTCGAATGCCGATTCATTCGGCCGCGAGACGGTACCCAGTGTTATTAAAGGGACTGGCCCAGGCTAAAATCATAAAAAATCGTTGATTTTTTTTTGGCTTCTTGATATGACCATATGATGTAAACATGTCCATTGACAAAATTCCTGATTTCTAATTATTGACAACCATGTAAAAAAATAGAAATACGGTGATTTCGTCTTTATAACTAGTCTAACTGGTGAATGCGCAGCTCAGAAAATGTAAAAACTTCTGCAGTTCTAGTCTATGGACATGTTTATGTAGAATGTAGTTATGTTATGTAGAATTGTATAAACCAAGCTACGTTTGCGGGTCTCACCATGTAACAGCAGTCCCACATATATTGGAAGAGGTGGCTCTCTCATGGTGTTGTGGTATGTTCCTGTTGTTCCTGTTGCTTGTGATGACGAAAAGTACTGTTATAGAAAATGCGCAACACTAAAAACGGCTTGAATCTCAAACGAATTATTTGTCTGTGCTTGAATGTTTGATCCTCCTAGTATCATTCCCACTAATGATCTCAAAGATTGTGGGGTGCTTTCCACCTGATAATTATTTTCAAATGAGTTGTGAAACTTCGACTCATGTCCCGACGAACAATCTTCGTGGCCTGTGACAAAATCCAGGCTTCGTCATCAATATCGCGTTCATATGCTTGTTGTAAGGCAGCTCCCACGTCTTTGCTGAATGCGAGGAGAACATCTCTACCTTCTCTGTAAGCTTGAAGATCTTGTTGTTGTGCTAGAATTCTGGTTTTTAAGTGAGAGTTATTAAAACGACCCAAAACATCACCTCCAAGCAGCTTTAGACGAGTTTTATATAATCTTGCTAGTTCTGCTAATCTAAATACGGGAGCTGCATCACTTTCGATATGTGTATCCTTCATGTAAGCAATCAGCTCAGCCAATAAGACAAGCTCGATGGTAGACTGCATCTTGTCAGATCATGTCACCAGCAGCAAGTTTTGCTAATAGAACAGTGTCTTGTAGCTCCATGGCACATTTTCTAACCTTTCCATCTAAAGTCATGGTAGAAACCAACTGAATATCTCCTGAAATTTGATCACAGAAAAAACAACTTTCCTTGAATATATTAGTTGACATACAACCTTCTTGGTCTCACAAGAGGTTTAAATGCCGTTGCTTTTCCGTTTTTTATACTTAGAAATCCCTCTATCCAGCTTTAATTCACTAAACCTATTTCTGCAATTCTTATGCTATTTGGCTTGATTATCAACAAGTGTTGGGGTTATTCCTTTGCCTTCGTCAAATAACGCCACATTCAATGGCATTGGTAGAGACCTTATATCTTGTCAAATTCTTGATTTGATGAAGCTGCTTTACCATATGTCTTTAGTAGATCTATATCCGAGCGCTTTGTACCCAAAAGGCCACTGCAGAGTCATGTCTTTATTATCTTGACTAAAGATACACTTATCCCAATCCATTGATTGTTACTTTTGTGGCTGGTCTACAGACATTTCAGGCAAACGTTTCTTTGACATGATGCAATAGCATACCATACACAAGCCAAGACTATACACTTACTGAAACTAATTCTACTACAACGTTATTATATAGCGAAAAAAATTCATGTTTTCCCCATTTTGAAGATTTTACAACAATGGTTTTGTTACTTATATTTTTGGACACCAGAATACACTACGTGTATCTTACTTTTGAATCTACAAATCTATCATTTTTTTCATTTTTTTCCATTGAAATATTCCCCAGATCCTCACCCACTAGCTATATATTAAATATCACAATCGGTGGCTAGGATTGTGTATGAATTTTTTCCCTAGGAGTAATCATATGTGGAATGCTTCAGATGGGCAATTGAAGAAATTCAAATATAATAGCTCTAGAATGCATATTATTCACCAGCAAGATATGCGTACCGGGGTTATCCTTATTATTTTCGGATTCAATTTCAACTTTGAATGAAGCATAACATTTCAAATAGTTAGGCAACACTTAAAGTCCAGCTTCAAGAACCATAATTCATGAGAAGTAATGGAGCCTATTTTAAATTACAGTTCAGGATTTTGTATTATATAATTACCATTTATCGACTGATAATGTCAAGTTTAACACAATAGCGAGATTAAGAGGTGTTTTGACTGTGATTAAGTTATCTTGATGATCTATGCGAATGGCTACAACACAATATTCAAGTATTTTTTACAGTTTCAGAACTGCCATTTCATGTAGAACATGTCTCTTATGGTCTCTGACATACTACGGAACTGCTGCAGCTTAATCATTAATGAGGTCAAATGTTGTGTTAGCTTCGTTAGCAATCACATCCAGGTTACATTGAATGTCTGTACTCCTAAATCGTTCTTTAAGAAAACAAAATTCTCTACAAATACGTTTACATGACTTGACACTGGTCAATGACCAAGTACACACAAAAAAAAGATTTTTCTGTTGGTGTTATATTTGTAGATTTAGTACAAAGTTACTTTGTTGAAACCTGAAGTTACAATATCATGTTTTAACATTTTGAATCTATAATCTGAATCTAAAGTTAAATATAATTGAAATAATGGCACATACTGTCATAACCGTTTGGCCATGAAAGTTTCAAACGCTGTCAATGCAATGTCATGTTTTTGCATTAGAGGGGGGGGGGGGGCACTGCATATAATACTATTTTTCAAATAGATAAATGATAAATAAGTTTGCTTACAAGTTTTTCAATAATATCATAATGATAAATCTTAAATTACCTTTTATATCGATCTATCATGCCCCCAGCTGCCGTAAAAAAAATTATACTGAAATCCCAATATCCAATATGTTTTATTTTATGTATATATTACAATAATGAATATATTGCAATTTTAAATCGCAAAATTTTGGTGAAATATTTTGCCATCATATTGTAATTTTCGACATTTAATTCTTTATTCTTACATCATAATGTCATAACTGACAATCCAATGATACATATAAGAATGACATCATAACAAAATAACATCATAAATTATCACATGCTAGCGTCCCGTCCTAACACAATAGTGTGCGTCTATAACATTAATTAAAAACGTTATTAAACAAAATTTTCGATACCTAACTTTACGAAGTCGCAAAAAACTAATTTCCGATTTCTTTAGCGATCGTGTCGCTGTGAAAGATTTCAGCCAATTTCACACAAACTGCCCATTGACACAAAAAAATTTGGTATAGGCTTATGATAACGTACAATGATACACAATAAACTCATATCTTTTTTTCTTACAAAACTATCAATTGCTTCCTAAAATCGACTTAAATCGACCACGTTACTAAAAGCTGCAATCAATTACTGGTCTTAAAAACATTGGTAACAATACCTAAGCTATCCATTACAACAAGAGAATATAGTATCTAGGCCAACAAAAAGAATATACATGTAGTATCTAGGTTAACAAAAATAATACAAGAATATATAAAATAGGCCTACTACTTTTTAAAATTAAAATCACCTAAAATATCTTTTTTTTCTGAAAATCGCTAAATCGACTTTAGAGCAATTATTATGTGTATGTAAAGTCAAACAGATAGCTGCAATCGATTCCTGGTGTTCACAAACATAAATAATGTTATCTACCATTCGCAAAATAGAGAGCAACCTGAAAAACACAATTATCGCTAGCGATCGCAATATTGAAAAGTAGTTTTCTGCTTGGGACTTTTCAGGAGTGTTAGTTGGGACATATATCTACCATAATAAATCATAAAACCTTTGTTTGCAATTCGGATTTACCAGTAGGCCATATAGGCCATTGGCCTAGGGCCCACCACATGTGGGGGGCCTATTGAAACCTTTTTTCCACGCGCGCGCTTCATGCGACATGCTTATTCTGTCGCATATATATGACTGTATCAATAATTGAATTGTAGTTTTTGGGGGCCCTATTCTGTATCATAGTGATACAGCAACTGGTTGTTTGGTTGGGGGCCCCTGTGATATAATGACAATTTTCATGAAATTCATGTTTTCCTGATGCTTTTGACATAAACAGCATCTGGCAGGGGCCCTAATTCCTATAATTTATCGATCAGGGAATAACTGGTTGGGGGTCCCTGTGTTTTACTGTTCCCTGCATCCAGCTTGCATGGCCGCATGGGCCCTAACTCCTTTCTGTCCCGATCGTTGAATAACTGGTTGGGCCGCCCCTGTGCTTTAGGAGGCCAACTTTCAATTTCCAGGGGGGGGGAGTGTATTTTTCACATAAATATTCTAACTAAACATTTGTCCGAAGGACATGCTGAAAATAAATATTTAATGGCCTCAAAAAAAGATTTGCCTCGCTTCGCTCGGCATCATTAAATGAAGCTTTATTTTGTTAAGCATCGCCTTGCTCGTCTTCTTAACCCCACATCAATACTAAGTCTAGTGGGGCGGGGGCCCTAGGGTAGTGGTTAGCACCGCTGCATTTCACGCCAGAGTCCGGGGTTCGTTTCCCGGTCTCGGCGGTTTGAAAGATAACAAAATTGTTTCTTCCCCATCCACGTGTGAAAGTTAGTATTTTGGGGAGCATCCGTGACCGAGAGGTAGCGTGCTCGGCCTCAGACCGCCAGGGCTCGAATTTCGAATCCTGTGTCTGGAGGACAGTGTCATCTCAATCATCTCACCATCCTCAGGAGGTTCTCCTGGCCCAGTTTAGCCTATATGTGCACAAAGGTGGCCTAAAGCCCGATTCATTTCATTTTTATTTACTAAGTCTAGTTTGGGATCCAGTTTTGTACACTGAAAAAAATAATTTTAAGATAGTGGTCGAAATAAATAAAAAAAATGCATGCAAATATTGCAATAACTGGTAACATGCAATTTCCATGGTGAATGGTGTTACTGGGACCGCAACAATGTAGCAATAAAAAACCTTTTTTTTTTACTAAAAATGTTCGTATTATGTCATAATTAGGTATAAATTAACAATTTAAAAATCTGGGGTCTGGGGGCTTAACGTGGCCCCCAGACCCCCTGCCTATTGGGGCCCAATAATTATTTTGGTCTATGGCCCTCACACACCTAAATCCGGCGCTGTGTCCAGATTTCCGTGGATTTAGTGCCTGGATTTAGTGCCAGAATGAATACACTAGACCAGATTCGACTGATCCTTTCCACGTGACCTGATCTTGTCCGAGTATAAATCAACCTTTGCCTGGTATGCATATGAGCTGGTTAACCAGGTTTCGCTGGGAGACATATATTTCACGATGTACAGTGAGATCTGTGCGTCTCCAGTAGTGAGACCTGTAGGCCCCTTAGTGAGGTGGCTTAGGGACAAATTTCACCGATATATTTACATGCCGGACAAAAGTGCCAAATTTGGCATGCTGTTAGATAAATTAATATACTTGAAAAATAATACTTGCTCCAAAGAATTTGCCCATTATTTGACCATAAAATCGTCAAAAATCCAACATGGCCGCCATTCACTCAAAAATTGTTGATTATGCGAAAATTGCAACTGGTAGTATTAGTTTTTTGTCATGTTTAAAGCAGCTCGCATACTCGTTTATGATTAATAAAACTATATTGTATATTTATTCACAGAAAACAGACACTTATTCAAAAATATGTAGTTTATTCAAGCAGTAAACAATAAAAATTTAGTGAAAATCAAAATGGAAATTAATCTGGATTGACATAATCTGTAACGTTTTCTGAGTAGGTTCATATCTTGCTTTACTATTACAGGTGTATCAGCTTTCGCCATAAGAAGAGGTAGTAGAGATACACTACCCTCGCACATAAAGTGTCACCCTCAGATTACCAGTGGGCGATTCTCATCTTCTCAGATGAGAGCAGATTCAATATGTCAATCAGGATGAGCGTGTTAAAGTTTGGTTTACCCATAGTGAAAGTTTCTTCCTAGAGTGCCTGTCTCAAACCCTAAAAAACACCACCCAATCCGCCATGGTGTGGGGATGCATCGGTTGGGGTGACACTTTGTGTGTAAGGGTAGTGTATACTGGCAAGTGGATTGATTTGTTCAGATTGCACTGTGGCGTGATATGTGGCCAATGAGATGTATTGTCCTGTTCTAAGACTTGTACGTAGCTGCTGAACAGATATATTAGCAGCTTTCATGGACACGACAGGAACATATGCTCCTGACAATGAAGGTTTTGTGTTTTCTTGTACTATCTCAAACTCAGATTATGTTCCATAGATGCCAGGGTTCTCATTAGTTGGTCTCTTGATTATCCTGATACAGGTTTCACGGAACGAATCATGGGCTGCTGTTGGTGAGGGGTTGTGATCCAAATTGTCTTCACTGATTACTACGAGGGACCTTTATAGTGGTATTGACGGTCAGAAGAGAAATAACCAGGAAATTTATCTTGTTTGTTGAATATCTATTCTCTACAGATATTGGCAACTTTTGCAAAAAGAAAAGCATCTTCTTCACAATTGCGGTGCTTAAGTGCCTCTTTTAGCATATTCGGAAATCTCTTAGCGAAAATAAAACGGCGGGAGATAAAACCAATGCCAGACGTTAGTACGCATGCGTGCTGACCATTCCCATGTCACATTATTGATTTATATGTCTCACCAATTTCTACAGCAAATTATGTGAACATATGTCTCTCACACCTTCAAAATCAGGTGTATGAACTTAAAATATATATTATGTCGTATACAAATATATCTGTCATGTAAATAAGCATGTTTGCATTATACGCAGGCTTTAGTTTTGGCTTAAATCATTTATATTTAAACCACCTATGGTCTGACAAGGTGTAATGCACCTAATATTATGCAAACAATCGTGGATGGACTCAACCAAGTTGAATAATTGTTACAGTTTGTGCGTATTCTTTCACCCGTGTGATTGTTTTCACTAATAAATAATTACCTTCTCAATACCACTCCAGATGTGTGTTTTCATGAAAAGCGACCCGCAGGCTTAACCGTGCTCAGTTGTTTGTCTTATTTTGCATTTTGTAACGCAATATCTGGGCCTATGTTTTAATGAGTCTACCAAATTAAATATTTTTCTAAAATTCGTGTTTAATTCAGCTATCATGAAGATAGTTCCATCCACCTGATTCTAGTGCAATAAACATGTATGCTACTTTACATGCTGAGGTCAGACATTGCATAAAGTAGCTACTAGCCCCATATTATATATATATATATGCATTTAATTTACTGTAACGTTACTGTTTCTTAGTTGCATACATGCTAGCACATAATTACTGTATAATTATGCTGACACGTGATTAAAACAAATGGACATAGGTAAAATGCTAATCCATATGGACTTGCCAGCGTTAATGTACAAACAGACGACAGACTAGCTCTCTAATAAAGAAGAAAATGTGCAATAATTGTGGCCTCACGAATCAGAATGTTAACATTGCATGATCAACACACTATTATCCATAAATAATTATTATTACCGTATTTTATTGATGCTGGGGCTTAAAATATGCCAAAAAAACTTTAAAAAAAAACTTTTAGTCTGATAAAATTTAAAAATACCTTCAAATCCATTATTACGTCATAACTTTTGTAAAGATATATATTTTTTGTGGAGCAAGGATTTTTTTTTATCCATACATGTCCCTGAGTCTGTGTAAAAAAATGACACTTTTGTCCCGCAAGTAAATATAATGTTGCTAAGACACCTAACTACCTACGTCTTGCACACGGCCGTCTCTTTCGTTTTTCCTCTCTGATTGCATCATTGTGCAATGGCACCGGGGCTTTCACGGTCACAGTTTTTTTCTGAAGCGGGGCGTGTTTGTCAAGATTGTATTTTTAGCATAGTGTTATATTGCGTCAAAAGCTCATGTAGATCATTTTTGGATTGAACTATAAGGTCGGAAAGAATCAGATCATGATTGAAGGTTGTGGAGTCAATGGCCTTCAACTTTCGAAAAAACAGTTCTTTATTGCATGCTTGTGGCTCTGGCAAGTCCATCACAGCCTTCACGGCATAGTGGTCCACCAGAAGCGAGCCAACATCCATAGAATGCAGCACTTGTTCGTCCTGTCGTGTCATCACTAAATCTAAAATATTGCCACTATTGTGAGTAGGTTGATGGACATGTTGGGATAGATTGTGTGCATCTAAAATTCTAACAAAGCTTTGCATTGCTTGAAATCAATATGGAATGTATTTTTGATAGTGGGGGGGCTTAATCAAATAATTGTTCACTTCGTTGCAAAAGTCTGAATTTTTCGTCACAAGCTGACATGACCTGGCTATTTCAGAATCTGCCGACAGACAAGCGATTTTTTTCCTCTAGTGGCCATATTGGGCAATTTCAAAATGGCCGCCACTGCAATGCATTGCGCATGCTAACTTTTTAACTAATCATCAGAGAACCACATGTAATACCTCTTTTCCAGGGTATTTGAGGTCGGGGATGACGATTATGACATCAGTTTCCATCAAAACTTAAAATGTCAAAGTCAAATAACAACATCAAGGTCAAAATCGTTTAGAATTTAGATATTACTGTTTTTCTCATTGTTTGATGTTTAAAAATTTGAATTAATTCGTATATTTCAGAATCCTGAATATTTCAAAATATGCCGACAGACAAGCGATTTTTTCCTCTAGCGGCCATATTGGGAAATTTTAAAATGGCCGCCACTGTAGTGGATAACTCATCCTAACTTTTAAACT
Organism: Flabesymbios commensalis; assembly: GCA_964017125.1. NCBI lineage: Eukaryota > Metazoa > Annelida > Polychaeta > Terebellida > Flabelligeridae > Flabesymbios > Flabesymbios commensalis. Next base: position 80,179,351 of record OZ024903.1, read on the forward strand.
AATCATCAAAGAACCACATGTAATACCTCTTTTCTGGGATATTTGAGGTCGAGGATGGCGATTATGACGTCATGTTCGATCAAAAGTTGAAATGTCAAGGTCAAATAACAACACCAAAGTCAAAATCGTTTTAAATTTGCGTATTACTGTTTTTCTCATAGGTCGATGTTTTTAAATAATTTTATAACTTTGATAATGTTATGGGCCAGAGATCTTAAGTAGCGTGTGTTATTGGTCAGGTGATGATACACTATACAATCATTATGGCTCTCCCTCTCAGTCCACTGTCCAAATACGCCACAGTAGAGAGCCTGAAACTTCCCAACCATAGTAGGCTTACATATGTATTGAATTACACAATAATACCCATCTCAAACACTAGTGTTTATTGGCACATTCACCTCCTTGGCCTCAGTGTATCGTATGATATACCCCCGTTATTGTACCCCCTCCTGGTAATCTCAGCCGCATGGATTTGTTTATGTCAAAGATTGAGGATGGTAAAGTGGTAAGGCCTTCATATTATAGGACCCCTGGTCTGATATAAGAAAAATAGTTTGGATAAAGCACGTATGTGAACTCCTAACTAAAGAGGAGATTGATTACAACATTATGACAACCTGGTCAGGTTATCATTCTCGGATGAAAGAATAAAGCTACATCAAACCTCGAGCAGAAATTGATATTTTACCTCTCTTTCCTGACAAATCTATGCAATTTCCTTCAATCTTTGGTGACGTCAAGTACGTAATTTTGATAGGCGGACTTTATATTGAAGAAAAAGCTCATTTTATCTGTGATGTCTGAGGCTGGGGCGTTCACCTCTAGCAGAGCTGTATCAACGCTGGATGACCACCATATTAAGCGCACTCGGTATGATCATCAAGTTTCATTGGTGGCTCTCTATCTCCTTCAGCAAGGAGCATACATATAGTCACAGGGTAATACAGACTAATTTGAAGAATGATTTGACAAGTAGTCGAGGGAGGGACGTATGTGTAAGTACTCTTCACTTATTATCGAGGTGGAAATTCTCATTTGTCGTTTGCGCACTCTCTGAGACATGGTGATTTTGAGCTCAATGCCTTGGATGAACTGTGTCGCTGGTTTTTAGCGTTTGACCACACCATTTTTTCCAGATGGTTACCGAACCATGTAAGTGATTTAGTGATGTGCCTTTCTGTACATTCTGATATTTTCGTTGTTCAACGGCTTATTTAGAAATTGTATTGGATGGATCAGTCTCATGAACACAGTAATCGGTAGTACAAGCTGGTGGTGGTTCAGATCTGCTGACGATACTGATTCTATTGCATTGTACACGCTAGCTGCACCTGATTTTCTGACATTCATTAATGAATTTGAAAGTGTACAAAATCATCGTGACTCACCAGATGTAGATCACAAAGAATCTCTATAATCTCTAGAACGACACTTTGTCATTGACGTTGCAAGTTTCATAAGAGTACTCATAGATCATGCAAGTCCATTATTGGATGATGTCCATGTAGTATTTGGCACTGGTGATGTAATGGGAGCATGAAGTTACAGTCAAAGCGATCAGATGTGATCTGCATGAATAGTGTGTGCATGAAATAATATGCCAAGCACAATTCTAAGAATATAGGAATAATGATGCAAAATGCTACACTTCTTATGTTTATGTCTCTCAAGTCCCGAAATAATGGAAATATGTCAGATTTTTTCACCATTTCTTGCTGAGTGTGGTATGCTCATGCTCAGTCCATGTTCTCGATGTGGCTGCTTTAATTCACAGTGTACGTTTATTTCGTGCAGCAACATTTAATGATTGCATACACATGCATCTAGTGCCCTATCTGAAGAGCCAAATCACCCCTTCTGCGAATGATGAGATGAATAAGATCACACTGCCCTCCAGACACAGGTTTCGAAATTCGAGCCCTGGCGGTCTGAGGCCGAGCACGCTACCTCTCAGTCATGGAGGCTCCGGTGCTCCACACAATACTTACGAGTGATCTTTTTTTTTAATATTTGTTTCTTTGAAACTTGAATGCCAGAGCGGAGGACGAGCCTAATTCAAAATGCTGCCAATCGTGTAATCAGCCATTGCTGGGATATTCCATTGCTTCAATTTTAGCTGTGATGCTCTTTCCCTTTGCGATAACTTCATTTGATCTCCACTACGAATATGTGGAATTTCGCACACTTTTAATGTTCCCTTTTACCCATTTAGAATCACAACTACACCTATATGCACATATGCTAAGTCGCAAAGACTCCTATGTGTGTCATGCTATTCCACACATACCGAATTACCAGCATTTCTCTCAGCATGCGGTGAACTTTACAAACACCTGCATGTGTATAATGATAAACATAAAATCTATTTGTTTCACATGTTTGGCAGATGTTATTATAATTAGGTATAATGAAGCTAACATTCCAATCCAAAGGGTATTCATACAAAAATAATTTAGAAAATCATAAATAAATAAAAAATGCCCCAAGAATGTAATATAATCTCAGAAAACAATTCCACAGATAATGATAATATAATACTCCTGACGGTAGACATGTTTTTTGACTGAGCAGAAGCCATTAACTATACTCGACATGGATAACATGGAGGCAAACGCTGATCAACTCATTGACATCAATGTGTGCAAAATACATTTTGCGAATATAAATGTGATATAATAATTGTATGTTATTGATATCAACCATATAATTCCACCCATAATCCAAGTATAATGTAGCCATCTACACTGAGGCTTGAAAGGATTTTCAATTTTAAGAAACACAACTAATGCAGCAATTACTCGTAGTATGGTGTTTGATAGCAATCATAGAGTTAACAATCTGTGCATTATTTTACACATGATTCCTGGCTGCCAATATGCAATATTCACTTTTGACCAATCCGCAGGTAAAATACACAATATGTATACATGTGATAGGAATTCAGAGCTCGTATGTTAAATAAAACCGCAAACAGAAAGATTTTAGTGAAGTAGTAAACATAAAAAATGCAATTGATAACGATACAAGACAATAAAGTTAAGCAAAACAGTATGCCAACAGCAGATGATGTTGTTATCAATCCATAACACATAAGTTGAACTGGTGCCAAACATTTAGTGTTGATATTATGTTGTGCCAGCTTCGACGCTGAATTAATGCTGGCATTATGCTGGTCCAGCATCTACGACGCTGGCCCAAAATGAAGCCAACATTGGTGCAACACATTTCACAGTGTTTGTAAAATAGCAGCAAAACAAAAAGCATCGTATGTTGTAATTTGCAATAAGGATTTCAGATGAGAATTTAGGCTACACTTCAAAAAAGTATTTTTCTAATATTTGACATCCATTGATATCTAACGTTTATGAATAGACCTACGTCAATCAAATTTATTTGAATTTTGGTAAAAAAAATATAATCTGTATGTGCTTTAAGTTCACTAGAGAAATATTCACCAATGTAGTAAGCACATTATTTCTCAAATCTAACGCGCCAAATTTATGGAATGCCTTTTGAAGCAAAAATAAATGTATTTTGCAAAAAGAACGTTTCCGGTTTGGAAATGTACGATAGAACTAGATGCTAGCAGAGAATGTATATTTCAAAATGATGCATCAAAGACAATAAGATTTATTTTTATATTATCCTCTAAAGAAAACATAATTATAATTTCCCTTCGGTAATATTGCCTTAGTGTAATTACTTGCTACGAGCTGATAGAGATTGACTGTTATATTATCACGTTGCACTGTACAGCCATCTTCCCTACAGCAAGGCTTGGCTTCTTGGGTGAGTGATGGCTGTACACTAGTTGGGACGTGTGGTTGGTCGGGGGGATATTTGTTATTATTATAAAGGAATTAGGATTGTGTTGCTTTGATAAAATGGCGGAGGGGGACGCGAAAGGTGTTGTAAAACGAATTCATATGAGTGGATTTAAGTCCAAACATGGACGACAATCGTCCATTGAAAATCTCACGGGTACAATCGCCTGAGCATGAAACACTGCCCACTGATACGCCTGAATGAGCCAAAATTATTTACAGATCACTGACTTGATCACTGACTTGTGGCAAAGACTGCCACTTTTGCATTTGCCAGCACTGGTGTAAACAAACTAGCAATAGCTGAAATACGCGAACAATTTAATAATTTACAGCATACATTTGAAGATATGAAAATTGAAAACAAAACTCCGCGCGAAAATCTTGTATCACAGGAGTGTTCTAGTCGGAGGGGCAACCTTCTCTTTCATGGGTATGTGAAAACAAATGATGAGTTGCCAAATGACTGTGGGCAGCTGGTGAGAGGGACACTTCGCAAAATGGGAATAGAAAACTGGAAAAATGTACGCATTTCTAGATGTCACAGAAAAGGTTAGAAAAAGACAAGACATAAATAGGCCGATGATCGCAAAATTTCATTGGTTTGGTGACATAAAAGAAATTATGTCAAAATTATGTCTTGAAATACACCAATATGCCCAGATCTATATTTATATCACATGGCTGGCTGAAAGTAGTTGAGGATAAAAGGAGAATTTTAATGTATTTTATGCACCGAGCTCGTGAAAAAAATAGGACCGCAAGGGTTAATGTGGAAAAGCTCATTGTACAGGGAAAGGTGTACACTGTAAACACCCTTGGATCTCTACCAGATAGAATCATTCCAGCTAAGACCGCTACCATCGAGAAGGATAATTGTGTTTTATTCTTAAGCAAATATTCCCCTTTTTTCACACATTACCAAAGAACTTTTAAAATGAATGAAACAATTTACCACAATATGGAAGAGAACTTGCAACACCAGAAAGCGCTGCTCTTTAAAGACTCTGATACATCGACAAAAAATGTACAAGTCAGCAATCTTGTTCAGTGTAGACAAGTAGGACGTCAGGTGAAAACTTCCAATGCCGATAAGTGGTTCCAAGACCGTTAATTGCGGTAATTCTAAGTGAGATTGCGGAGGCTTTTTCTGAACAACATTCCGATTTAAAGAATATATTATAGTACAGCAGCAGTGGGACCAAATTTTTGCGGTACCTGACCCGGTGGTACAACATTTGTCCACATGTCTAGAATTGTTCTCAGGGATCTCTAGATACAGAATCTGATTGATGACATTGCCGGAAATGGGGGCGGGCTAAGACTTTGACACTTTTGTATACCTACCCAAATTTTGAAGCAATTATTCACTAAAATATAATTTTCGCGTCATTCTCACTCTGTCACAATGTTGGGCCAGTTAAATCAAATATTGTTGTATTTAGTTTTTTCTATTCATCTGTTCATATATCTGTGGAGATAAAATAGTAAAAAAAATATAATTTTGCAGTAGCCCCCCACCTCGAAGAGCTATTTTGGATATTATGGCATGTCGCAAAATGCAATTTTCCAAAATTGTGAAAATGTTCCATTTTTTTGCATATGGTTTATGCAACAGGTTCGTTTCCATGAGAGGTACCATTTGGTTCTGATACACCCCAGAATTAGGCTACGTACATGCTTGATTTTTCGAGTAATTGATCATTATGGTCTATTTTAAAATGGCCACCGTAAAATTCATGATTTCTCCTGAAATGTATTAGCAAACATGGTTTTCTTATATTTTACATCACAATCACAGTTTTGGTATCTAATCTTACATTTTAATGCTTGCTTAAGTATTTACAAATGCTGTAATGTGATATTTACCATCGAATCCAAGATGACCGCCAGAAAATGGTGAAGAAAATGCAAAAAAAAATCATTTTTTTTGCAAATAGTTTATGAGCACAGGCTAGCAAAGTCACTGATTATGACACTGAAATCCAACTCACGCAGTATATCTGATTCAAAGACATTGAGTTTCCTAGGCGAACGCAATACATTGACCAAATGCTGTTTTAATGTTGGGCCAGCGTCGTAGATGGTGGGGTAACATTGAATCATTAGCCCTATGTACCTGTGATTGCCGTTTTGGTCCGTTTAGCTGGACAATGCTAAATGATGCATTAAGTGACATATGAGGAACGCGCAGCTCGGGCTCTACGCGAAATTAACGTTGATACGTGCCCTTCTCTTATTAAGTGACATGACAGACAGGGAACCCTAGCACCGAAGGCGCTGAAAGTGATTTTGAGACCTTGAGATCCCTGTTAGATATATATATATGTCTGAGGGGGAAACATAAAGCCCTATTTATTATTTTGTATTATTGTTGTCTTATTTTTGACAACATAAACTAATCCCCTTTTATACACCCCTCCTAATGAATCGTGTTTTTTCATGCGTGTACGAGGCTACAATCACAACACCTGATGGGAGGTGTTATCATACACAGTAATTATGTGACAACACCATACATGCCATACTGTCATTTCACAGCTTATTGCACTCGAATCAGTGATCATACACCCAACAAACCCAACAAACCCAATGTAAGTTTAATGTTGGTCCACCGTCTGCGACGCTGGCCCAACATTAAACAAACGTTAGGTGAGTGTCTCGTGTTTGCTCGGCAGCTACACAGATTAAACAATGCCCCAGCTGCAAATTGGTGGGAGGCCCCCTCTTGATGGGAGGCCCGGGGCCCGGGCCCCACGCCCCCACCCCCTTGGATCCGGCCCTGTCAGCTCCCTTTAATTATGGTAATTGTTAAACATGTGCTACGTAATAATCATTATAGAAACACTGTTTTGGTGTTTACTCCAGGGATCAAAGCCACCTTAAAAGTGATCTCAGCCACTACAAGGGTGATCTTGGCCACTAACAAACTGGTGTCAGCCACTGAAAAAAGTTATCTAAGCCACTACAAAGTGATCTAGGCCACTGTAGAAGTGATAACATCAACTATACAGTTATCCAAGCCACTACAAACGTGATCTTGACCATTAAAGAAGCGATCACACCCCCTTTGAAAATGATCTAAGGCACTACAAAAATGATCTTCACGACTAAATTAGTGATCACAGCCACTTTAAAAGTTATCTCAGCCACTGCAAAGGTGATCTTGGCCACTAACAAGCTGGTGTCAGCCGCTGAAAAAATTATCTAAACCACTACAAAGTGATCTTAGCCACTGAAGAAGTGATTATAGTCACTTTAAATTATCTAACCCACTACAAAGTGATTTTGACTACTGAAGAAGTGATTACAACCATTCTAAAAGTTATCTCAGCTACTACAAAAGTGATCTTGACCACCGACGAAGAGATCACAGCGACTTTAAAAGTTATCTCAGCCAATACAAAAGTGATCTTGGCCAAGGAAGAAGTGATAACAGGCACTTCTCAAATTATGTCAGCCAATACAAAGTGATCTTGGCCACTGTAAAAGTGATCACAGCCACTATAAAAATTATCTAAACCACTACAAAAGTGATCTTGACCACTGAAGAAGTGATCACAGCCACTTTAAAAGTTATGTCAGCCACTACAAAAGCAATCTCGGTCACTAATAAAGTGGTTAGTTATCTTAGCCAATACAAAGTGATCTTGGCCACCGAAAAAATGATTAGAACAACTTTAAAAGTTATCTCTATCTCAGTCACTAGAAAAGTGATCTTGACCACTGGAGAAGTGATAACAGTCACTTTGAAAGGTAAGTTAGCCAATACAAATGTGATCTTGGCCACTAACAAACTGGTGTCAGCCACTGAAAAAGTTATCTAAGCCACTACAAAATGATCTTAGCCACTGAAGAAGTGATCACAGCTACTTTAAAAATTATCTAAACCACTACAAAGTGATCTTGACTACTGAGTGATTACAACCATTATAAAAGTTATCTCAGCGATGACAAAAGTGATCGTGATCACTGGAAAAGTGATTACAACCATTTTACAAGTTATCTCAGCCACAACAAAAGCGATCTTGACTACTGGAGAAGAGATCACAGCGACTTTAAAAGTTATCTCAGCCACTACGAAAGTGATCTTGGCCAGTTAAGAGTGACGACAGCCACTTTGCAAATTATGTCTGCCACTACAAAGTGATCTTGGCCACTGAAAAAGTGATCACAACCACTTTAAAGGTTATCTAAACCACTACAAAAGTGATCTTGACCACCGAAAAAGTGATTACAACCATTCTAAAAGTTATCTCAGCCATGAGAAAAATGATTTCGATCACCCAAGAAGTGATTGGCATCATTTTAAAAGTTATTTCAGCCACTAAAAAAGTGATCTTGACCACCGAAGAAGTGTTTACAACAATTTTAAAGGTTATCTGAGCCACTACAAAAGTGATCTTGACAACTGAAGAAGTGATCACAGCCACTTTAAAAGTTATGTCAGCCACTACAAAAGTAATCTCAGTCACTAAAAAAGTGATTAGAACCACTTTAAAAGTTATCTTAGCCAATACAAAGTGATCTTGGCCACAGAAGAAGTGATTAGAACAGCTTTAAAAGTTATCTCAGCCACTAGAAAAGTGATTTTGACCACTGAAGAAGTGATCACAGTCACTTTAAAAGGTAAGTTAGCCAATACAAAGGTGATCTTGGTCACTAACAAACTGGTGTCAGCCACTGAAAAAGTTATCTAAGCCACTACAAAATGATCTTAGCCACTGAAGAAGTGATTACAGCTACTTTAAAAGTTATCTCAGTCACTACGACAGTGATATTGGCCAGTTACGAAGTGATGACAGCCACTTTGCAAATTATGTCAGCCACCACAAAGTGATCTTGGCCACTGAATAAGTAATCACAGACACTACAAAAGTGATCTTGACCACTGATGAAGTGATTACAACCATTTTAAAAGTTATCTTAGCCACTACAAAAGGGATTTTTGCCACCGAAGAAGTGATTAGAATCACTTTAAAAGTAATATCAGCCACTACAAAAGTGATCTTGACCACTGGAAAAGTGATCACAGCGATTTTAAAAGTTATCTCAGTCACTACAAAAGGGATCTTTGCCACCGAAGAAGTGATTAGAATCACTTTAAAAGTAATATCAGCCACTACAAAAGTGATCTTGACCACTGGAAAAGTGATCACAGCGATTTTAAAAGTTATCTCAGCAACTACAAAAGTGATCTTGGCCAGTAAAGAAGTGATAACAGCCACCTTGAATATTATGTTACTGTAGTATATTTTTAGCACCAGATCGAAATTCCAGATTTCCTATTTCGGACATGCATGTCCAAAATAAGAAATACGAGAATTATGTCTCTATATCTCGCTTAACTGGTAAATGCGCAGCACAAAAAATAATTAAAAACTTTTGCAGTTCCAGTCTATGGACATGTTTACATCATATGATCATATTAAGAAGCCTGATTGTGTCGCTTTAAGATATTACATCAAAACCGTGTTAATGATATGACTATTATGTAAACAATGTTCAATAATGCATTTATTTAACGGCGGCCATTTTAAAATTGTCATAATGATTAATTACTTGACAACTCAAGGATTAATCACCTGATTTTGACTTAATATATGCCTCTGAACCAAATAATACCGCTCGGTGAGGTTTGCGTACAGAACAGAGCGTGTGCTCCTGAACTATTTCCATAAGTTTTCAAAATATTATTTGCCATTTTTATGGCGGCCATCTTGGATTGGTTCTTAAATTACATATTCTAGCACTTAAAATATGCATAGATACATTCAGTGGATTCATTCAGCATTAAAATATAAGAATAGACACAAAAAACGTGTTTCTGAGCAAACCATATTGAATTATGCATTTGAAGATTAAGCATTGATTTTACGATGACCATTTAAAATCGGTCATATTGATTAATTACTCTACAAATCAAGCACTAATCATATGATTTTCACTCAAGGGCTGTCTCTGAACCAATGACACCGATCGTAGGGGTTTTCTTATATGATAAAACATGTGATTCTAAAATAATTGCAAGACCAGAGTGTCAATGACACAGAAGCTCATCCTTAATTAGGGCAAGTTGATTACAAATTAAAATTTCTGAAATCCATGAGGCGGTTCTATTCACATGCACGAGCTCTTGCTAAAAAATAAACAAAATTGAAATCGGAAAAGAATTGAGGGAGGCGAAGCATTTCTTGTGAATTGTGGACAGAGTGCCCTAATTAGGTTTTAATTAGGTCATAAGTTAATTAATAATTAAAATTTCTCAACTCAGTGAGGACGTTTAATGCACAGGCCCAAGCTCTTTCAAACAAACCAAACAGAATTGAAATCGGATAAGAATTGAGGGAGGAGAAAGATTTCTTGTGAATGGTGGACAGAGTGCCCTAATTAGGACTTAATTAGGTCATAAATTAATTAATAATTCAAATTTCTCAACTCCGTGAGGAAATTTAATGCATAGGCCTAAGCTATTTTAAACAAACTAAACAGAATTGAAATCAGATAAAAATTGAGGGAAGAGAAGCAGTTCTTGTGAATGGTGGAAAGAGTGCCCTAATTATGTCTTATTTAGGTCACAAGTTAATTAATAAGTTAGTTAATTAATTACTTAAATCCGCGAGGATGTGTAATGCATAGGCCCAAGCTCTTTCAAACAAACCAAACAGATTTGAAATCGAATAAGAATTGAGGGAGGGGAAGCATTTCTTGTGAATGGTGGTCAGAGTGCCCTAATTAGGTCTTAATTAGGTCATAAATTAATTAATAATAAAAATTCTTAAAAAGGTGATAAGTTAATTAATTAATAAAATTTCTCAAATCTATGAGGAAGTTTAATGCACAAGCCCAAGCTCTTTCAAACAAACCAAACATAATGGAAATCGGATAAGAATCGAGGGAGGAGAAGCATTTCTTGTGAATTGTGGACAGACGACAGACGTCAGACAACAGACGACAGACGCAACACGATGGCATAAGCTCATCTAGGCCTAAAGGCCGGATGAGCTAAAAATGTGAAATTTTGAACATTATCTTTTTCATTTCTGGCAGCCATCTTGGATAATGTCCTAAATATAACATTACAGTATTTGTAAATACTTGAACAAACAATAAAATGTAAGATTAGACACCGTGCTTGTGATGCGAAATTTAGGAAAACCATGTTCAATAATACATTTCGAGAAAAACCATGGATTTTACGGCGGCCATTTTAAAATTGGCCATAATGATTAATTACTCGACGAATCAAGCATTGGTAACCTAATTCAGACTTAAGGGATGTATCTGAACCAAATTGTACCGCTCATGGAGACTTTCGTGCAGAAACAAACCTGTTGTCATAAACTCTATTAGTCTGGTGCGGTATGTCATTTTGGCCATTTCTGTTGCTAAAATTGATTTTATTGTTTCTATGGCTTCCTTAGGGGTCAAATAGGCCAAAAATATTGGGGTTCAATTTTTTCCGCCTCTCAACCTCGTTTTATCACACATTCAAAATGGCCGCCATCGAAATCACATATTTGACCATAACTTTGGCTCTAACATAGCTAAGGTCACGATTGTGATGTCTATATCCATGGTTTTGGGTATGAGGAATCCAGTGGTGCCTATCTAAAATGTGTATGTCTTGGAGATATTTCGAAATTAACGATAAAACACATTTTTCATGCATTTTCAGTCATTTTTTTTGGTCGCGAATATGAAAAAACTCACATTTTCAAACAATAATTTTATTATTATAACGTTATTTAGTCTGTATTATTTTAAACAGCACGGTGTTCATGGCTTCTGAATGGTGGATGGATCCTAGATATTCCACAAAGAAGGCGTAAAAGCGATATCGTAGAAACTGAGCAAATTCAATAACGATGTTTGATGCATTTCCTTGATTTGCTAATGAACATTTTACAACAGTCAGAGGGAAATTAATAAAACTAATGTCCTTGCAAAACATAGACACTTTTCGAGAAGTGGATAGGAGGGGTGGAGATCCCATTAAAAATTTAAAAAATGCAAAGAAAATATTATACAAAATTGTGAGCAAATTGTGTTGTCAAACAGATGATAAGAATCAATCAGGGAGTGTGATTGTGGTCCATCCCATCCGCAAAATTATTAAATTTTCAGATTTTTTTTTTAATCCTTAAATGATGCACAATACAAAATAAAAGAGGGGCTTTTAATTCATCACAGCCCATGAGAGATATCCCCCTATAATTGGAGATAGTCCGAGTCGACGCAACCACATGGGTCACCGCCAGAATATGGCAGTAAAGCAAAAACTGTGTTTTAGTATGCTTGTGACCAGTGTACTCAGAGATCAACAATTTCTTGAAAAATTTAAGGGTCACCCTATTCAAATGATAAATTAGCCTATAAATACTAACAGTTAACTCCCCACGTCAAGGCATTATTGAAATGAGACGTACATCGATAATTACCAATTAATATATTATTCAGTAATGTAACATTAGGACGCCCGGCGACGCCCCAGATTTTTGGCTTACGACTTTATCTGTTTATGAATGGCAATAATTACAGACTCTGTATCGCGTAAGCCTACATACTCTGTTATCATGGACTAAATTGGAGAGGAGCAGAGTCATTACCACAGCTGACATTAAATTGGTTTAAAGCAAGCATTCAATGGCTTGGTTCATCTAATAGCCAACGAGGTTTAGGTTCATGTTTAGTGCAAAAAATGATCTTCACGACTAAATTAGTGATCACAGCCACTTTAAAAGTTATCTCAGCCACTGCAAAGGTGATCTTGGCCACTAACAAGCTGGTGTCAGCCGCTGAAAAAATTATCTAAACCACTACAAAGTGATCTTAGCCACTGAAGAAGTGATTATAGTCACTTTAAATTATCTAACCCACTACAAAGTGATTTTGACTACTGAAGAAGTGATTACAACCATTCTAAAAGTTATCTCAGCTACTACAAAAGTGATCTTGACCACCGACGAAGAGATCACAGCGACTTTAAAAGTTATCTCAGCCAATACAAAAGTGATCTTGGCCAAGGAAGAAGTGATAACAGGCACTTCTCAAATTATGTCAGCCAATACAAAGTGATCTTGGCCACTGTAAAAGTGATCACAGCCACTATAAAAATTATCTAAACCACTACAAAAGTGATCTTGACCACTGAAGAAGTGATCACAGCCACTTTAAAAGTTATGTCAGCCACTACAAAAGCAATCTCGGTCACTAATAAAGTGGTTAGTTATCTTAGCCAATACAAAGTGATCTTGGCCACCGAAAAAATGATTAGAACAACTTTAAAAGTTATCTCTATCTCAGTCACTAGAAAAGTGATCTTGACCACTGGAGAAGTGATAACAGTCACTTTGAAAGGTAAGTTAGCCAATACAAATGTGATCTTGGCCACTAACAAACTGGTGTCAGCCACTGAAAAAGTTATCTAAGCCACTACAAAATGATCTTAGCCACTGAAGAAGTGATCACAGCTACTTTAAAAATTATCTAAACCACTACAAAGTGATCTTGACTACTGAGTGATTACAACCATTATAAAAGTTATCTCAGCGATGACAAAAGTGATCGTGATCACTGGAAAAGTGATTACAACCATTTTACAAGTTATCTCAGCCACAACAAAAGCGATCTTGACTACTGGAGAAGAGATCACAGCGACTTTAAAAGTTATCTCAGCCACTACGAAAGTGATCTTGGCCAGTTAAGAGTGACGACAGCCACTTTGCAAATTATGTCTGCCACTACAAAGTGATCTTGGCCACTGAAAAAGTGATCACAACCACTTTAAAGGTTATCTAAACCACTACAAAAGTGATCTTGACCACCGAAAAAGTGATTACAACCATTCTAAAAGTTATCTCAGCCATGAGAAAAATGATTTCGATCACCCAAGAAGTGATTGGCATCATTTTAAAAGTTATTTCAGCCACTAAAAAAGTGATCTTGACCACCGAAGAAGTGTTTACAACAATTTTAAAGGTTATCTGAGCCACTACAAAAGTGATCTTGACAACTGAAGAAGTGATCACAGCCACTTTAAAAGTTATGTCAGCCACTACAAAAGTAATCTCAGTCACTAAAAAAGTGATTAGAACCACTTTAAAAGTTATCTTAGCCAATACAAAGTGATCTTGGCCACAGAAGAAGTGATTAGAACAGCTTTAAAAGTTATCTCAGCCACTAGAAAAGTGATTTTAACCACTGAAGAAGTGATCACAGTCACTTTAAAAGGTAAGTTAGCCAATACAAAGGTGATCTTGGTCACTAACAAACTGGTGTCAGCCACTGAAAAAGTTATCTAAGCCACTACAAAATGATCTTAGCCACTGAAGAAGTGATTACAGCTACTTTAAAAGTTATCTCAGTCACTACGACAGTGATATTGGCCAGTTACGAAGTGATGACAGCCACTTTGCAAATTATGTCAGCCACCACAAAGTGATCTTGGCCACTGAATAAGTAATCACAGACACTACAAAAGTGATCTTGACCACTGATGAAGTGATTACAACCATTTTAAAAGTTATCTTAGCCACTACAAAAGGGATTTTTGCCACCGAAGAAGTGATTAGAATCACTTTAAAAGTAATATCAGCCACTACAAAAGTGATCTTGACCACTGGAAAAGTGATCACAGCGATTTTAAAAGTTATCTCAGTCACTACAAAAGGGATCTTTGCCACCGAAGAAGTGATTAGAATCACTTTAAAAGTAATATCAGCCACTACAAAAGTGATCTTGACCACTGGAAAAGTGATCACAGCGATTTTAAAAGTTATCTCAGCAACTACAAAAGTGATCTTGGCCAGTAAAGAAGTGATAACAGCCACCTTGAATATTATGTTACTGTAGTATATTTTTAGCACCAGATCGAAATTCCAGATTTCCTATTTCGGACATGCATGTCCAAAATAAGAAATACGAGAATTATGTCTCTATATCTCGCTTAACTGGTAAATGCGCAGCACAAAAAATAATTAAAAACTTTTGCAGTTCCAGTCTATGGACATGTTTACATCATATGATCATATTAAGAAGCCTGATTGTGTCGCTTTAAGATATTACATCAAAACCGTGTTAATGATATGACTATTATGTAAACAATGTTCAATAATGCATTTATTTAACGGCGGCCATTTTAAAATTGTCATAATGATTAATTACTTGACAACTCAAGGATTAATCACCTGATTTTGACTTAATATATGCCTCTGAACCAAATAATACCGCTCGGTGAGGTTTGCGTACAGAACAGAGCGTGTGCTCCTGAACTATTTCCATAAGTTTTCAAAATATTATTTGCCATTTTTATGGCGGCCATCTTGGATTGGTTCTTAAATTACATATTCTAGCACTTAAAATATGCATAGATACATTCAGTGGATTCATTCAGCATTAAAATATAAGAATAGACACAAAAAACGTGTTTCTGAGCAAACCATATTGAATTATGCATTTGAAGATTAAGCATTGATTTTACGATGACCATTTAAAATCGGTCATATTGATTAATTACTCTACAAATCAAGCACTAATCATATGATTTTCACTCAAGGGCTGTCTCTGAACCAATGACACCGATCGTAGGGGTTTTCTTATATGATAAAACATGTGATTCTAAAATAATTGCAAGACCAGAGTGTCAATGACACAGAAGCTCATCCTTAATTAGGGCAAGTTGATTACAAATTAAAATTTCTGAAATCCATGAGGCGGTTCTATTCACATGCACGAGCTCTTGCTAAAAAATAAACAAAATTGAAATCGGAAAAGAATTGAGGGAGGCGAAGCATTTCTTGTGAATTGTGGACAGAGTGCCCTAATTAGGTTTTAATTAGGTCATAAGTTAATTAATAATTAAAATTTCTCAACTCAGTGAGGACGTTTAATGCACAGGCCCAAGCTCTTTCAAACAAACCAAACAGAATTGAAATCGGATAAGAATTGAGGGAGGAGAAAGATTTCTTGTGAATGGTGGACAGAGTGCCCTAATTAGGACTTAATTAGGTCATAAATTAATTAATAATTCAAATTTCTCAACTCCGTGAGGAAATTTAATGCATAGGCCTAAGCTATTTTAAACAAACTAAACAGAATTGAAATCAGATAAAAATTGAGGGAAGAGAAGCAGTTCTTGTGAATGGTGGAAAGAGTGCCCTAATTATGTCTTATTTAGGTCACAAGTTAATTAATAAGTTAGTTAATTAATTACTTAAATCCGCGAGGATGTGTAATGCATAGGCCCAAGCTCTTTCAAACAAACCAAACAGATTTGAAATCGAATAAGAATTGAGGGAGGGGAAGCATTTCTTGTGAATGGTGGTCAGAGTGCCCTAATTAGGTCTTAATTAGGTCATAAATTAATTAATAATAAAAATTCTTAAAAAGGTGATAAGTTAATTAATTAATAAAATTTCTCAAATCTATGAGGAAGTTTAATGCACAAGCCCAAGCTCTTTCAAACAAACCAAACATAATGGAAATCGGATAAGAATCGAGGGAGGAGAAGCATTTCTTGTGAATTGTGGACAGACGACAGACGTCAGACAACAGACGACAGACGCAACACGATGGCATAAGCTCATCTAGGCCTAAAGGCCGGATGAGCTAAAAATGTGAAATTTTGAACATTATCTTTTTCATTTCTGGCAGCCATCTTGGATAATGTCCTAAATATAACATTACAGTATTTGTAAATACTTGAACAAACAATAAAATGTAAGATTAGACACCGTGCTTGTGATGCGAAATTTAGGAAAACCATGTTCAATAATACATTTCGAGAAAAACCATGGATTTTACGGCGGCCATTTTAAAATTGGCCATAATGATTAATTACTCGACGAATCAAGCATTGGTAACCTAATTCAGACTTAAGGGATGTATCTGAACCAAATTGTACCGCTCATGGAGACTTTCGTGCAGAAACAAACCTGTTGTCATAAACTCTATTAGTCTGGTGCGGTATGTCATTTTGGCCATTTCTGTTGCTAAAATTGATTTTATTGTTTCTATGGCTTCCTTAGGGGTCAAATAGGCCAAAAATATTGGGGTTCAATTTTTTCCGCCTCTCAACCTCGTTTTATCACACATTCAAAATGGCCGCCATCGAAATCACATATTTGACCATAACTTTGGCTCTAACATAGCTAAGGTCACGATTGTGATGTCTATATCCATGGTTTTGGGTATGAGGAATCCAGTGGTGCCTATCTAAAATGTGTATGTCTTGGAGATATTTCGAAATTAACGATAAAACACATTTTTCATGCATTTTCAGTCATTTTTTTTGGTCGCGAATATGAAAAAACTCACATTTTCAAACAATAATTTTATTATTATAACGTTATTTAGTCTGTATTATTTTAAACAGCACGGTGTTCATGGCTTCTGAATGGTGGATGGATCCTAGATATTCCACAAAGAAGGCGTAAAAGCGATATCGTAGAAACTGAGCAAATTCAATAACGATGTTTGATGCATTTCCTTGATTTGCTAATGAACATTTTACAACAGTCAGAGGGAAATTAATAAAACTAATGTCCTTGCAAAACATAGACACTTTTCGAGAAGTGGATAGGAGGGGTGGAGATCCCATTAAAAATTTAAAAAATGCAAAGAAAATATTATACAAAATTGTGAGCAAATTGTGTTGTCAAACAGATGATAAGAATCAATCAGGGAGTGTGATTGTGGTCCATCCCATCCGCAAAATTATTAAATTTTCAGATTTTTTTTTTAATCCTTAAATGATGCACAATACAAAATAAAAGAGGGGCTTTTAATTCATCACAGCCCATGAGAGATATCCCCCTATAATTGGAGATAGTCCGAGTCGACGCAACCACATGGGTCACCGCCAGAATATGGCAGTAAAGCAAAAACTGTGTTTTAGTATGCTTGTGACCAGTGTACTCCGAGATCAACAATTTCTTGAAAAATTTAAGGGTCACCCTATTCAAATGATAAATTAGCCTATAAATACTAACAGTTAACTCCCCACGTCAAGGCATTATTGAAATGAGACGTACATCGATAATTACCAATTAATATATTATTCAGTAATGTAACATTAGGACGCCCGGCGACGCCCCAGATTTTTGGCTTACGACTTTATCTGTTTATGAATGGCAATAATTACAGACTCTGTATCGCGTAAGCCTACATACTCTGTTATCATGGACTAAATTGGAGAGGAGCAGAGTCATTACCACAGCTGACATTAAATTGGTTTAAAGCAAGCATTCAATGGCTTGGTTCATCTAATAGCCAACGAGGTTTAGGTTCATGTTTAGTGCTTTTGATTTATATATTACCATATTGACAATTTTAAAATTCCAAAATGGCCGAATGTCGTTCACTATAACACATGTCACAATAGAGCCGATATATCTGGTTTGATTGGCATATACACCATTGTTACAGTTACAGGGGTGTGCAAGGCTGAGCATTTTAAAACAACTACATCTCGCTCCACGGCATGTGTACCGAGTTTGAAATCCGCAGATCTTGCCGGGGTCTTTCAAGACTCCGACAAGATCCTTTACTTGTCTATCCGCTCTCGATGTGACTAGGTGATCACATTAATGGCGGCCTTGTCGAGTTCAGGTTGCAACCAGTGTGTTGACGTTAATTTTGCACAAGGCTACGCGCTGCCATATGCTCCCTCTTAATGTAAAAAATATTACACGCTCTTTAAAATAATATGTGGATATAATCTGTTTACGTGTGAAGCTAGTTCCACAGGTCAGTTGAGAAATATTACATAAGAGATGCTCCATCATGACAGAACGGTGACACACAAGCCATCTCCAACCAACCAAATTTCAAGAGGTACACTTGAATGTTTTTTTTATATGTGTGCTGAATAGATAGATATGTTATCCAGCAAAACGTGGTAAAGATATTAGATAATCTGCGATAAGCCTATGTACAAAGCTTTCAAAATACATATTGCAAAAATAAATATGCCAGTATTTTCGGCATACTTTCTGAACATTATGAAAACTGATTTGCATCAAAGTAGATTAAAAGCATAGATCTCTGCCAAGCTTCCACCGACGGACATTGCTTAAGCATATTCTCTTGTGTATGACATTGTGGCATTGCAAAAATATTACTATTGAGCTGGAAAGGAGCAATGACTACTCTGTTGCAGTAAATATATGACCTACTTATGCTTCAAGTCACCCATTACCCAGGCATCAGTATGAGATTCAGAATTTGTCAGTATTTGACCAGAATATCTAATGTGGTTTCAATTCACACCTCTTATGGAATTCCGCTCCTGGTGGTGCAACCTGTGCAGAAAGAAAAAAATAATTCACCTGTCCTGGAGAAGCTAGTTCAAGCTCAAAATAGTATATGACCAACTCAGTGAAATCTGAATATAATACTGATGCCTGGACTGGGTCATGGCTGATTCGGAGTAGAAGTAACTGATATACATCCTTAAGCATAGTACCCAGTGCCACCAAATGATCCAAGCTGGTTATTGTATCGTTATCCCATAATCAGTGGCCAATATAGCTGTCCTGGATCTATTCTTTGGACACCTTACAACCTTCTGACTTACTGGCATGAGTTACTGTCATGGTTTGATCCATGTCACTTGCATCAATCGGCAGAAACTCACACTGAACTCAATGTCTTGAACAACTTGGTTGGGATGACAATGTACATTAAATAGTACTTAGTAAAAGTGATCATCAGTTTTTCAGCAATCTTAATTTCCACCTTTCTGGAATGACGTCTCGCAAATGATCTAATTGCATTATCACTTTTTTTACTGGATAACATATCTATCTACTGAGCATACATATGCAAACACATTCAAGTGTATCCACTGGGCCTCCCACGTCGACATATTATATCAACATATATATTATTGATTTAAAAAGCTTTAAAAGTGTGTGTCATTTCCTCAAAGTTCAAACTTGCACGTTGATGCTGTTGAAACCAATTACAACGTTTCTCTTTTCTTGTATTTTCTTTCAAACTTAATATGTAATTAAGATTGGAACTGATTTTCCGATACCAGCTTTGTGGTTGTGAGCTGCTTGTTCCTTTTTATTTGTATAAGAAAATGAACATTAAATGTTTGCTGTGATCCTCTCAAATGCCAGCTAATCCCAATGGTTATTGTATGTCACCCCTCCAATAATGGCTAGAATCTATACGCTAATATCTCTTATTTTGTGTATGGGATGGACTACAATTGCCCACCATGATTAATTCTGATCAATTGTTTAGCAAATATGAAACATTGCTGCAACGCACAATTTTGGATTTTTTTTTATTTCGAATAGAACCTCAACCCATCCCACAAAATTATCAAATGTTTCTGTAAAAGACACATTCCCTTCAATAACTATCCTATGTGACTGTTCAAATGAAGGAAATGGGTTTAACATCGTTATTGGAATTGTTCAGTTTCTACCATCGCTTTACGTCATTTTTGTGGAATATTTGGGGTCCATTAACGGAACCCATCATTCAGAAACCATCAACAATATACTGTTTATTATAATACAGACTAAACAATGCTACAACAAATATTTGTTTGAATTTGAGTTTTTTCGTATTCGCGAGAAAAAAAAATGACCGAAAACGTACAAAAAATGTGTTTTATCGTTAATTTCAAAATACCTATGAGACATCCACATTTTTATGGCCACCATTGGATTGCTCATACCCAAAACCATAGGTATAGACATAAAAATCGTGACTCTAGCTATACTGAAGCCCAAGTTATGACCAAAAATGTCATTTCAGTGGCGGCCATTTGGAATGTATCATAAAACGAGGTTGAGTGGTGGGAAAAATTGAACCCCAATATTTCTGGCTTATTTGACCCCTAATAAAGTCAAAAAAACAATAAATTCAATTTTGGCAAGAACTTTTAATTTTAGGCATATTTCTGACATACCGCACCAGACTATATGCAAAAAAATGAAAAAATTGGAAAATTTTGAAAAATTGCATTTTGCGACATATTTACAATATCCAAAATAGCTCTTAGAGGTAGGATGCTAGTGCAAAATTATATTATTTTTTACTATTTTATCTCCACAGATATATGACCTTACCAATAGAAAAAAACAAATCCAAAAATATTTCATTTAAATGGCCCAACACTATAATAGAGTGAGAATGACGCGAAAATCATATTTTAGCGAATATTTTCTCTAAAAATCGGGTAGGTGTACAAAAGTGTCAAATCCTCAGCCCGCTCCTATTTCCGGCAATGTCATCAACCAGATTATGTATCTAGAGACCCCTGGGAACAATTCCAAACATGTGGACAGATGTTGTATCGCCGATTTAGGTAACTCCTTAAATAGGGCTTTTTTTGGTGTCTGCTTCTGTACTATTACTGGATACGGGAGAAAAGAAGTGTTTTTCGGAGTTCGTGAGAAGTTTTGGAGAACAGGACTGTCTATGCGCGACGAAGCTGCATCTGACTCATCCAAATGGATAGGACAGAATAAACTTGGTGATATTTTGATGGCCCTGCGTCAGAAACTGAATAGTCCATCAATCTAGATTATAAGAGTCCACCATTACATACTCGAACTTTTGTAGTGTTAACCTCTATGCACTCAACATGGATATTACCAAGAATTTATAACATCTTGATATTACGTTAATTTTAAGGTACGTCACCTGGGCACTGAATTAGTCGGCCTTTTGATGGATTATTGCTATTTTGTTTTTGTTTTTTTCTCATGAAATGATAAAATCAATAATGCACCCTTTGAAACAGTACCCTATTTTTTTTAAATACCATAAATTATCCTTACACTCTAAATGTTGTTGTTTGTTAAAATATATCATATACTATTGTTCTACTCAAGAAATGATGAAATCAAAAACACACCCTTTGAAACATTAGCAGTTTATATTATTATTAAAAACTTAATATCATTTTTTTTCATGCGCTCAACGTGAGTTTATGTGTAAGTCACTTACTTAACATGCTTACTTATGTATGGAAAATGACTGTGTTTTGTTGTTGTTTTTTCCTTACAAAGTGACAAAAATCAGTAACTAGTTTGTGATGTACGTCACTGAATTAGTATTTGATGGAATATTACATTTTCCTCGCGAAATAGGCAATTAAAAAAATGCCGCCTTTTTAAACGATTGCAGTGTATACTGTTATCATGGTTATTATAAAACTTATTATTATTACTTTCATACACTTAATATTACGTTGTTTGCTATGTACGTCAGCCTCACTAAATTAGTATTGATAGAACATTGTTTTTCTCTCGTGAAGTAAAACAATATCATGTCATACTCTTATTACTATAAACGTATTACTATTAATTTTCATTGTTCAGTTATTTAAATGTAATAAGTATATTTTCAATAATTGATAAAATATACCCCTCTCATCACACTGGTCACATTTCAACGCTTCCAGAATGAGCATGTTACAGTACATACCTGCACTTTTACTAGTTATATGTTCATGCTTCATGTATGAAAATGCAACTTTTGCACTTTTGATGTTTTCAGACATTCGTATATTGACATTTTTATATACCATTGACTCTTTAACATGTTTAATTATTATTAATTTTGAATTTATTTTGCTGTATTGTATTGGTAGAATGTGGTTACATTGGTATTTTTTACCACTTTATAATGATGTTTGAAAATGAATTTTTAGAAAATATTGGGGGCTTACACAGAAATTCTTTGTTACACATATTAAACGCTGAGGTGAAAAGGAGGAGTCGGACACACATAAATCTGTGGTTAATCACTCTCCTTATGTTGACGATGTCACGTTTGTCTCTAAATTGAAAAATAAGAACAATTATTTTACTATTCTATCAACTAATATTGCAAGTATTCGCTCAAAATTAAACGAATTGCAATTTTTTCTAAACAATGTGGAGGATTTACTCTTAGTGCTCTATGTATTCAAGAAAGTTGGTTGTCAGAGCATGACTATACGTCGTTAATTAAACTTAAAGGCTATAATTGTATAACACAGGTCAAAACTAGTAGTTCACGAGGTGGTTTATTAATTTATTTACATGAAAAATTTAATTATACTTGTAAACATTTTAACAATTCTTTTGCACTATGGGAATACCAACTTTTAGAAATTTTTGGTGAAGTAGTCATAACAATATAATTTTAAGTAATATATACTGCCACCAAAGACAAATATCGATAGTTATAGTTTATTTACTGAAGAATTCACTAATATTTTATCATCACTTGAAAAATCAAAATCATAAGTAATTATTGCTGGCGACTTTAATATAAACTTAATGGATGTAATGACAGCTGATCATGTGACAATTTTTTTTTCATGCGCTCACTTCTCAAAGCTTTCAGCCACTTTTTACTCTTCCCACCAGATTCTCAGCTACTAGAGGAACGCTAATTGATAATATGTTTTGCAGAAACTCATAGTCTATGCTCAGTACTACTTCCGGAATTTTAATTGATACATTTTCAGACCATCAACCATATTTTATCACTATAAACTGGAAAACGTATGAAAAACCACCAAAATATATTAAGATTTCTAAACAAACAAGCGCTGACATTGACAAATTTTGTATAGATTTAAATCGAATATATTAGGAAACATTGATTTAAATGTTGATGCTAATCCAAATGCTAATTATGAGGCATTGGATGGCATTATTGAAAATGCTAGATTACGCAACTTAAAACAGTAAAGTTAAACAAATATAAACATAAAAAATGTAATTGGATAAGACAAGGAATATTAAAATATATCAAATTTAAAAACAATTATACAAAGATATGCAATTATCCACACCACAATCACCTGAATTCGAAACATTGAAAACAAACTTAAATAATTAAAATAAAATATTAAGACAGAGCATAATGCTTTTTCAAAATAAATGAAGAAAATGTAACAGAAAAAGTAACCTTTGCAAACGAATTCAATTTATTTTTCACTGGAATTGTACCAAAACTTGCAAATGAAATTGAAAAACATCCTGGTACAAATGTGAATAATTACCTGAATTTTAAACATAAATCACACATAAATTTCACACTAGTTGACGAAACTGTTGTCGAAAAAGTTGTCAAAAGACTAAACCCAAAATCAAGTTGTGGCAAAGATGGTATCTCTACTATTTTACTGAAAAAGATAATACCAGAAATTAAAGCCCCACTTACTATAATCATAAACCAGACTTTAAAAACAGGAATATTTCCTGACAAGTTAAAAATGGCAAAGGTGTTGCCATTATTTAAGAAGGGAGTTAAAACTGTATTTACTAACTATAGACCAATATCATTATTATCTTCTATATCAAAAAAATTTGAATTTTTTTTTCTGATCAATTATATAAATACTTTGTAACAAATAAGGTATTCTATTCTAGCCAATATGGTTTTAGAAAAGAACATTCAACCGAACTTGCGGCTCTGGAATTTGTAGACCGATTAATTTATAAACTGGACAATGGTTCATTTCCCATAGATATTTTTATTGATCTTTTCAAAGCGTTGATACCATAAATCATAACATTTTGCTACGTAAACTCGAATGTTACGGAGTTGAAAATATCACACACGATTTTTCGACAGTTATTTGTCAAATAGACAACAATATGTTGAGATCGCCTCAGTAAAATCTAACATGCTGCCCATCACAACCGCTGTCCCTCATGGGTCAATTCTGAGTCAACTCTTATTCTTGATATAATTATATAAACGATATTGTTAATTCAAGGGATTTCTTTCATTTTATTTGTTTGCTGATGATACGGCTTTCATTAGCAAATGTGATATAAAGAACAATAAGGACGTCCTTATTTTAAATGCTGGATTAAAGACAATTTATAAATGGTTGTGTTTAAATATGCTTTCAATAAATCACTAAATCAAATTTCATCATGTTTCATAGTGCACAAAAAATAATTTTTATACCGAGCTTCTGGGATTAACTTTAAATGAAAATCTAAATTAGACAAGTCATGTTTCCAAGATCGCAAGTAGAATTGCTAGTAAGATTGGCATTTTAAATCAATTGAAACATGTGCTACCACAGAATATTTCAATTTTGTTATATAACACTGTTATTTTACCACATATAAACAACATGGTACTCGTATGAGGTCATCACCATAAAACCATAACACATTTAAAAAAAGAGCAATACGTGTAAATATCTCGCCCACACGGAACCTTTACTTAAAAATCTTAACATACTTAAAGTGGAAGATATTTTTAGACTTCAACAACTTAAATTTTACTACCGAAAGAAGCATGAGTTACAGCCTATTCGAATATATCAGGAATTTGCTAAAAAGAGCCTTTACTTCTATACAGTATTCCTATTATAATAAATAGCTGCCACCCTAACAGGGCAACAGGGCACATATTAAAATTAGCTTGACTGCTAATAATATCCACCCTGTATAAATATGTCTCAATAAATAAACAATAAATAAACATGAAAGTCTGTCCGGTTTTACACATTACTTTAGGCACATAACCATAGAAAATTACAATATTCACTTTAGTATTGAAAATTGTTATGTTTGTATGAATACCTAAATGACCTGCTGCACATTTGTTTGAACGGTTGAACTAAATTAAAGTCTATTGCTGGGTGTTATCAGCTGATTTTACCATTTACCATTTTACCGTTATTTTTATTACTACTATTATTTGTTTTGTTTTTTAAATATCGGTGTATTTTAACCTTTGAGTTATGTCAGCCATGGTAGTTTTTTGAATACCGTCCTATACATGGTTATTCAACCCAATTTTGCTAATTATACTGCCTAAAACGCACTTGGTTTTCATAACCATGCATTACAAATCAGGTCACAGGCTGTCGCTATGCTGGTTAGATGTTTGAACCATCGATATATATATAGATTTCTTCTAGAAATGTTATTTGCTATTGTAAAACTGTTATATTAATATGCGTTAGGTACATACTAGGCTATTTGTCAGGGGAAATTAAAATGTATATATATTTTTCAATGATGGTATTTACTATTGTAAAACTGTTATATTAATATGCGTTAGGTACATACTAGGCTATTTGTCAGGGGAAATTAAAATTTATTTATATTTTTCAACTCTAAAATTGAGCTTTATTTTGTTGTGCTTGCTCATATGAGTCCCTGGTAAGTGAATATGTCAACATTTTTCTATTGTGTGTCTTATTCACAGCGAGGCATTGTCCAGTTTTTGTTTAGTATTGTGGTTGAGAGTTCTTCACTTCACCTTCAGCGTGTAGCAGCAGTGTTGGGCCAGCGTCGAAGACGATGGGACAACATTTTACTGACATTGCCTGAGCGTTTCGTATTTGCTGGGGAGGCTCTGGGCCTGTGCCGGTGCGGTGTTAAGTCATCGTCGTAGAAGATGGGCCAGCTTTGGGCCGACAGTGGGTCAAAGTTTTTGCTTGCTGATGCCTGCAATATTGCCCGGGGGATGGGGCATCGGTCCGATGTTGTTTTATTGTTGGGCCGGCGTCCTAAACGGTGGCCCAGCAGTGGAGCCGCTTTGGGTATGGTCTCGAGTTTTGCCGGGGGAAATCTGATCTCGATATTTTCAAATGTGGATGCCCGGCGGATGCGAGACGTTGAATCGATTCTGGAGCTACGTTGGTTCGGCGTTGTAGACGGTGGACCAGCGTTGAACCAGCGTTGGTTTGGCGTCGCTTGTCTGCTGGGTAGTTCTTGCATCGCACATGATATTAACTTAATAAATTCCTTGGCAGCCGCAAGACATTGCGCCGGTGTTGTTTTGATTGCTGGGCCTTTGATTGAAACGGCCTAGCATTGAATCAGCCGTAGTTCTTTGTCTGCATGAGTTTTTGCTGTAGACTACTATTATGCTGATACTATATTGTATTGAAAATGTTTTGTTGTTTTTACTGTATTTGACCATTTTCCTGCCTAATTATTATACAAAAAATACATGTTTTCTTTGTTAATTTCATAGGTGGCCCGTACACTTGCGACCTAAAAGCGTCTTAGTACGGGTCTCCTGGTCGTAATACATTAAAATTGTTTTATTTTAATTTATGTACATCCGAAAAATTGTATGTTTTTTATATTTACGTCCTCATAAATGCATCTGAGCCTGAGTCTGAGTCTACAACCAAAAGAACAAGTATTACACATAATCTCGCAATCACTAGAATATATAGAATCACTCCCCCCATCGCAGATTTGTTCAAATCTCACACATTTTAATACACCTAGACAAGCAATGTTGTACTCGTTCTCAGCATTTAGTCTGCTTTTAAACATTCCAGAACAACCCAAGGGGCGGCAATTGTCCTTATGAAACACACGAATTGCGCGGTTAATAAGTTTAACGATATTAGTTTCCCAATTGGTATATTCCAAGTTAAATGATTGACAATCGATGTTCGAATCGTGTTTCATATTCATTTTGGATAAATAATCCTATTGTAAAATTGCTTTCTGGGCTTTCTCGTTCATCCTCGCCATTCAAGTAATCGTTAACATCATCACATATATACATAAAATACAAGATACAGGCTTTATCTTCAAATTTAAACAAGTGATATCCAATAGGCCTATTAATGGAGATCTTTCACAAACCAAAGTTGAGGCATCTATATTTGTTCCACATTAAATGGGCTTCAAACCCCACTTTATATCCCTGTTATAATTTCTGTTATTTTATTGATGGTCTGGCATTGATTGTAAATAACCATGTTCCAGAACCCAACACGTGGCTGACCATATCTAAAAAAACACTAATGGTGTATTTATCTTCATGGAAGGTAACATCTGAAGGAGGGGCTGAATGTGCAGAAGCTCTGCAGGATTGTTATCATAAATAAATAGGATAGCAGCCATTTTAACCCTTTAAGCCATCACGATGCCTTAAAGCATCATTTCACATCCCTGAAAACAGACCTAATTTTCCTACAACAAAGGGTTTTAGAACGAAAATTTCCATGCAACTTGTTTACCAATAAATGGCAATTTTCTTCAATTTTTCACCCACTTCAGGTCATGTTCATTCACTACAAGTCGAGAATTGCGACAGCAATTCGCGGCTTGTAGTGGATGAAGATGAGAGTAGTAAACTCAGGCTTGAAAGGGTTAAATGTATGTATGTATTCTGACGATAACTAGCTGGATAATGAAATATTAAATACATGCTTTGCAATGGTTGGTATATTTAATATCTTTTAGGGTTAATATTTTCGTGATGGATAGCACCTTCAACCTGACATGCTGAAACTGCAATTTTAAATAATGTAGAATCAAGACTAGACATGCTAAACATTTCCATTTCCCACCAATAAATAACCAGCACTTATTTCATGGAATATGTGTTGCTGACAATGTGTATAACCTCTAGATTTTACCTGTATGTACTTCAGAAAAATATATTCTACATTGCTAAGACTGAAGGTAGTGTACCCTACAGCCATTAATTATTTGTTGAATATTTGAAAAGATAAAATATCGTTCCCTAATGTAGAATATATCGATTTTTCTATTTCCTATAATTCTTTAATCATATTCTCAAAATATGTCTGAAAGACTTGAGTAGAATTTTATGCAAATATATTAGAAACAATAAAATATCTTGCCCTGATGTAGAATACAAGCATTTTTCTATTTCCTTCTTAAAACATAATGTTAAAATAAGTCTGAAACACTTGAATATAATACTATGCAAATATATTTTTCAATAACACTATGATATGATATGATCAAACCAGGTGTGAAAATAAATTATGATATGGGTGACAGAAAAAAAAACGCATTCAATGTTATATTTGAGTCAAAGTGTCAAAATAACAAATACGACATTATGAATTACTTACTAAAAATTGACATCAACATATTTATTTAATAGCAATAAAAAAATCTTCCACCAAAAAACAATACCCTAAAATTGTGTTATGTCGCAACAATGGTGCACAGTGATAGTGAACATCGACACGTAATACAATATATTAATTTACACACACAATTACTGTCCTTTTACTATTGAATCGTTATCCTTATAAGGGTGGTGTAGTTTTTTGAAGATATGAGCGGTATCGGTATTATTTTTATTGAGTGAATTAATGTTTTCTGTAGCTTGAAAAATCTGCTTGACAACGTCATGTCATATTACTATAGACCGGCATTTTATGGTTAACCATTGAAGCGCTGAAATATTTTTTTAGAAACCATGGAGACCAAAGGTTTTTTTTGCAATTTGAAATCATCGTAAATGTCTTAAGCTTCATTTAAATATCTTTGTTCTGGGTCTACGGCCAATATAAACATTTTTACTTTTTCTGTGTGGAGATCGACTTTAGATTCTGACTTCTATTTCTAAAGTCAATCCCCGCACCGTATGTGTTAATCTATCATATTACCATAGTTAACTTCAGTATGCTGATTGCACAAAAGACGCAAATTATCCCATGGTAGTTATTTTTAAATAATTTTGTGAATATCCTGAATACATTTTGCAAATCGCATAAAAGATACCATTATGTTTCTTTGATGCTGCATGTTTATTCAACAGTAATTAAATAGTTAAATTGTTTTACATTCCCTTCGATATAATCTGCGGCTATATAGTCTGCATGAATGATAACTTTAAAACTAAAACAATCAGTAAATCATGACATGAAAGATAACCTATAATTGATCCTTGTGAACGATCAGTTGTAGATTTTTTCGATATAGGCATGAAAAACGTTGGAGGAGACGAATATCAAAAAGCTTTCTCGGCGGGCTCTGATTTTGCTCCTGTTTCTTGTAGCAGCTTTTGTTGAACTAGTGCAGCAATATTTGAAGCCACGTTGGTATTGACCAAGTTAGAGTAGTAAGTGAGATTCCATAAAAAACGTTTTTCAAAATACATCAAATGACAATTGAACAGCGGCTTTGATCCGTTGTGTCGGGCACTGCAAGCATAAATAGAAGTAACACGAACCGGGCAATTTTCATCCCTGTTCAGAAAAGAGCAGTTTCCACAGTTGTTGAAATTCACCAGTGTGCCGATAGATCGTGTGTCAGTTAATGGTTCGCTATTTGTTCTGAGAATAGAAAACATGTGCATGTTTTTCTCGACGCGACCAGAGATGTTATTGTGAACAGTTTTTTTGCAAGATTGAGCTAGATTCCAGAAATCAGAGTTTTCATTTCCCTCTGGAATTCCAACTTTGCAATCAATTGCTGAAACATAACAGGCTATTTGTTGATCAATACAATTCATTTTAGATTGTCTACAATACGGACGAAGACTCACTGTGACCCGAAATTTGACTTCTCCGGTAATAGATAGCCTGTCAGTCAATATTGTCAGTAGTGCAGCTTGGAAGGCTGCAAAAGGTGATACAGAGCGAGTCTTACATGATCTTAATAAACTTTCAGTTTCAAATTGGTTCAAAGACATTGGAATAATACTTGTTTTTAAAATAGTAGATGAACTACTATCTAATTTCTTGAGCCACATACTTTTATCTTTAAATAAACTTCTTTTTATAATAAACCCCAGGATAGAGGGGAACCAACAGTAGAGTGCTTCAGCGAATCTACAATAAAGTGGGCCTCTGCTGCTTAGTTTAGTTACTTCAAGACATGTACCAGGGAGGGGTAGCGAATCAATCACTTTACGTGTTTCTACTCCATTTAACTCATCTTCTAAATACGATAAAGTTTCATTAATTAAGCGTAACATTGAGCTGGCGTCACATATCGCATGGTTAAAAACAAATATCAGGGCGCATTGATGAGATAATTTCACATCTGTGTACTCTAGGTTAATGTTTGGTAAAAACTTAACAAGCCACAGGGGTCCTTCTTCCAGGTTTATTTCCGGTTCAGAAAGCTGTCTCTCCATGACATCCAACCATACTTTATCGGGGAGTTCGTCAAGTTTAATTGTTATCTTTTCCATGGGTACGAACCAGTCACCGGTGGTTCCCTCAGAAAAGCGTTTCTGTACTTTCATACGCAACAAGGGGTGTCTCTCAGCCAAACGGTGCAAAACCCCCTGCACATTTTGTAATACTATTGGTTTCTGTGAAGAGAACACTGCTGCCCTCACGGCGGTCATCATGCCTTTCCTCCCTAAATTCATCATTACTTGTTCAGCGCCTCCCAAGGGTCTTCCATCTGTAGCTTCGATCGCCGTGTGTTTTTTCTTTGTCCACCATCTCAAGAACCAGATCGTTGTAGTTAAAATACAACATGCAGAGCACATCAATATCGGAATCATTTCACCTGAAAAAAATTAGTTATTTATATATTGACACTATAAACTTCACTTGGTGTTTAAATGATTGTTTGGGATACCGACATGTAAGTGGCGCATTGGATAATTTAAGATACGCCAATAACATTTGTTCGATTACTTTTTTAAAATTCAATGCTTACATATTCCATATGAATAAAGGCGCAGCAAATACAATTAGGCGATGGGCTAGATATGGCTACCATGCACCCTCTCCCCCCCGTCCACATCTCAACGAAACTAAGTTTTTTTGGAGCCCTGGGATATACTGTACACGAAATCGAATGTTAACATTGAAAATATAGGAATGCGAACCCTATTTACAGGCAAAATGCACAAAATTACATATTCTTAAAAAAACAGATGGCGGCCATTTTGTATTTGTCTCTCAGCAAAATTGTGTGAAATTTAAGAGCACACATAAAATCCAGGCTGATTTATAAGCATATCTGGATTAAAAACCCGTGGCCTAAATGTAGATACATATAAAAAACGTTTGATGATATGGTGTTTTCCAGCGGGGGTTTTTTGTCGTAGATTTCGCCGATTTTTCAATTTAAATTATGTTTAGGCATAGATGGAGCGATCAATATTTGATATGATTTATATACCATAAGAAGCGGAATTCAAATACCGTTAATATGGTATATGACAATTGCAGATCGGTTTACTAAAACAGAAATAACATACATTCAAGTAACCCCACCCCCTTATTTAAAACTGCGCGACGTTGTCAATAACATATTTAGGGTACCTCTATATAAGACGTCAAAATAGGGTTTGCATTCCTATATTCCATGGTAGCCATATCTAGTCCATCGCCTTAATGGTATAATATAGCCTACTTATTTCTTTGTTGGATTTTTTGAATGATAGTGGCCTAGTTATTGTCATAATATAAGACACATTGATCACGTAAATAATGATGTAACTAACTCATTGGAATATTCCAGACAATCCAACCCATTTCATTTGAATATTGTTGTGGTGATATAAACTGTAATGCTGGGTAAAACATGTGCGAATTTTAAAAGTGTAGAATTTAAACTTCATTGCACTGTGTCTATTATACGGCCTGTATGTAATTTGGTAAATAAACGTGTTCTGTCTGTCTGTCTGTCTGTCTGTCTGTCTGTCCCGTATGTCTGTCTGTCATAATCCCCGTTAACACGTCCCGCCATGTGCACCAACTTTTCGTCTATTGTTCCTTGGTCAACCCTTCCTACCAGTTTTCAGAATAAATTTGTTATCTGCATAACCTTCATGACACCCTCGACCCACAACCCCCCCCCCCCCCGACTCTCAGGGATAGTAAAGCATGGATAATGGTCGTTAGTTAAATATAGTTTTTACGGTAGTAGCCAATAGCTCAGTATTAACGTCCCACCACACATAATACCCGTCTCATAGATTTACATATATTATTACCCATACTCTCAGACCTCCCAGCACTCCTAAAATTGGGAAATGTAAATAACCCTATATATCATTTTAACCATTTTGATGTTCTCTTTCAAAATACAAAATAAAAAAGGTATGTGAATCTGCTTGCTTTTCTGCTATTTTAACCTAGAATAAGCTCTTGTCCCACTCTCCCCCGGGCGACTTGGAAAAAAATGGACCTCGTTTTTTAGAAGAGCCTTGGTACAGCCGGCGCAAGGACTTCCTGTTAGATCTATCTGTTATTATTTCGATGCGTTTGCTACAACAAAACATCACAGAATCGATTTAAATTGGTATCAAAATGATATATCCGTAATAATCACCACAGGAGCTGCTACAAAGAGTCACAATTTTAAAAAGAGACTAACTTTCTCATTCTTAAACTTTGTAATGATATGCGCGAATGAATTTGTGTGGTCAGACCTTAACGGAAAGAAACATGTTTATGGAATATTTTTTTCGAGTGATCTAGAAAATACATTCTATTCTGAAATCGAAAAAGAAAACCTTGTCCAATTCCGATAAGCAGAAGGCACACAAATGCAAAATAAAATTCCCTTGTTTTTTACTAGATTTACAGAAATGACCCGTTTTTCAATAGCACAACATAATTTTTCATTTTCATGAAGCATCTGTATGGAATTGTCTATTTTTTTCTAATACTCGTCTTGAAATTAGGCAATGAAAGATTTTATTTCTTCAGAATAGTGATGTACGGACATTGTACAGACAAACAAAAGAGGTATAAATACCAAAAGACAAGAAAATCAATGCGGGGAAGTGGAAGAACAAAGTTGAACTTACAACTGTTTCAGTGTCATATGGACGAATGCTTGGTATATGGGCCATAATTGGACATTATCAAATTAGTTTTGTTAAATTCGCTAGAAAACATGTCTATATTATTTTTTTTCGCTGAATTGGCTGCCTGGTGATAATAAATGAGCAAAATGAATGGTCTAGTAGCAATAAAACACCCCACAGGCGCAAAAATGTGTTTTCTGGAACTATGGTCTTAACGTCTCACCACACATAATACCCGTCCCATAGACTTACATGTATTATGAATGTGTGTGGCGAGACCTTAAGAGAGGGCTAGGAGGTAACAGTGACGTCACCGATACCGTTTTGTATGGCAACTAGGTGAAAATAAAGTCATATAGTCGGGTTCACTATGTCAATAGCTATATTTTCGTTGATATTTTGTGGGGATATTGCAAACTATGTATTTTTTAAAGCTTTGGTATCTACTGAATCTAAAAACCAATGTTTCCATTTTTTCTGAACAGCTTATGGCATCCATACAAGAAAATTCGAGAAAATTCAAGATGTCTGCGGTGCAAATCATTTTATGACAAAATCGCAGTGTCTATGCTGAAAACCAAAATATATTTGTTGACATTGCATAAAAATAATACAAATGTTATGATAATGATGACAGGTATTGTTATAAAAAATAGCCCTGTCTTTTATTATGCCGTTATCGTCCGTATTGATATCCTAAGTTGAAAATTTTGTCGGGCAATTTTTTCAATTTTTTTTGCCATAGAATCACAATTCTGGTGTGTACACCTAAATTTCCAGGGTGAAAGAGTCGAATGAAACCACTTATAAAAACATTGGATCATTGCTATATGTCGAATTTAGAAAAATCCAAGATGGCCGCCAGCGAAAATCATTTCATGACATAAGCAAAATGTCTATATTAAAAACCATATTCTATTTGTTTGCATTGTATATAATAGAAAACGTGTTATAGTAATGAGGATATGTATGGTTATTAAAGATAGCTTTGTGTCTCTGATATTCTATGTTATACAGTTATCGTCCAGAAATGTGTATTGATAGCCTAAGTTGGAAATTAAGTCCATCCAATATCTCGAGTTATAATTGACAAAGAGTCACCATTCTGGTGTCTACACCCATGTATCTGGATCAACCAATCGAGTACATTAAAATATACGGGAACGAATAGCATGTGTTATACATAACTGTATGCTTGTAACAACATGGTACATTTAATGATCTGTGAAAGCTGAGAATTAACACTTTCGGAAAATGGAATGTTTGGGTATCACGACCCAAATTTATATGACAGGTTGGTAAGGGAGTAACATCAATATTCAAAGACAAGAAGGAGTATTATCGAGCTATGTACCTATCTTCAATACAATAAGATGGATATATATTTTTGTCGTCGTCGTCTTGAATTGTATTAAAATCCGCCATAATAATGTTCCAGTATGTCTGAAGTTGTTTCGTGAAATTCGTTGACCCGGAACACATAGGTCTAGACACCAGAATTGTGATTCTATGTTAATTAGAACTCAAGATATTGGCCCCTCTAAATTTCCAAGGTATTATTATATCAATACTCTTTTCTGGAATTTTGGCTGGTAAATGCACGATTTCCACATTCAGAGATACAAAGCTATATTTAATAATCATGCATGTCCCACGTACTATAATATTTTCTATCCAATGTCAGTTTTTATTATATATAAATGGCCGCCACTTTCATAAAAACAACTGTAACGTGAACGAAACATTTTGGGCCTTGGAAGGTAGGTGAGCAATCATCTGAGATTTTGTTGAATTGGCCATATAGAAATGACTCAATATTTTAAATTTGCTTTTTGGTTTTGCTCCAATGTGTTTCAAGTGATCTCACTCGATTCGTTTACCAAAAACACATAGTTGTAGACACTAGAATTATAATTCTATGTCTATTAGATCTCGATATATTGGCCAGGTTAAATTTCCAACTTATGATGTCAATATACGTATTTTCTGGACAATAACTGCATAATATACAAGGTCAGAGATATGAAGCTATTTGATATAACTGTACCTAACCTCATGACTATAAATTGTTTATTTTTATACGACGGTAAAAAAGTTTATGTGGTTGTCAACATATGAACAACATATGGATATCATGGATATGTGGTTTTGTCATAAAATGATGTTTGCCGGCGGTCATCTTGGAGGTTTTCTCTAATTCGCCATATAGGAATGATCTAATGTATTTAAAAGTGGTTTCACTCAATTCTTTGACCCTTAAAACATAGCTGTAGACACCAGAATTATGATTCTATGTCAATTAGAAATGGATATATTGTGCAAATTAGATTTTCATGGCGGCCATTTTGACAAATGGCGGGAAACAAAGTGGTACAACTCATGAAGAGTAGTAGGGGTGCACGTTGATAAATTCTGGCTCGTGGAAAATTGCGCAAGTACACCTTGACAAGAAATACATTTTCCACCATTTTAAACATTAATATGCTCAATTGGACACGTGTCTAGCGATTTGACCTATTTAGAAGTACTTTAGTTGGACTCCTTGACCTACAAATATGGTCAATTCAACTTAACATCAAGATTCTAAGTGCATTTGAATTAAAAATAACGCAAAAATAGTGCTGCCATTTTAAAAACCCAAGATAGCTGCCATAGGCTTTCAGAAAAAAAATGTAAACATTGTTTGGTAAATTCTGTAGATATCATAGCTTCCTAAAATGCATAGTAAGTTTACAATTTCCCCACGAAATTTCTACGAAAATACACAGTGAACTCGATTAATATAAGACCCCCTCCTACATGCATCATTGTATTAGCTAGCTTGGTGAAACTATTGGAGGTCAAGGCTCTTCAGTTTCACAGAATGCTCAGCATATTGCCTAGGCTATATGCATAGTAGGCCTAGTATGGCTTGCAAGCATGCATGCTCCAGTCGGCCCCAGTTGCTTGATCAGTGCACATCGTGAAGTGTGTGAAGGAGCGCGCAGCGCGTGGCCTTGCTTGAAATCAACGTCGATACACTGGCTTCAACATTAACTCGACGAGCCGCCATTAACGTGATCGCCTAGTCACTTATATATTGGATTAATAAGGAAGGCATATTAACACATTTTGTTCGGATGAGAGATTTTTTTTATTATTATTGCAATTACATTAAAAAAATGGCATAATTTAATCTTCTATACTGCCATAGACAGTGGCGCAATCTGCCACATAGAATAATCAACGTATTACCGTTATCCCAATGTAGTCCTATATTTAAATTAGCGATTTGACTGGCTGGTGTTTTTGCTCGTCTCTGTTTCTGATGTTAGTTATCGTGTATGTTTTCAATCATCATCAACTAAAGCCATGTGCCAAAATATAGGCTAATACACTCTAAACAACATAGGTTCTTTAAAAAGAAACCTTCAGTACAATCACCATGCAACCCGAGGAGAATCATTCAAGGGTTCCCCTGGGGCTGCATGCTGCATGGTGATGGTACTGAAGGGTTCCTTCTAACGAACCTATATTGTTTAGAGTGTATTATATTATATATGATAATATTTCCACTAATTTATCAAAATACCCTTTACAAAGTGGCGTTTCTCATAGTTTAAGCGAAAAACATATCAAACTCACTATATTTATATTTACCAAAACATACCAGCGCAAAGGCGAGCGTGAAGGCCAACATGAACATTTACAAAACTGTTTGAACATTTGCGCGTCGCGCCGGTTTTCGCATGAGACCACAATCTGGCCTTGGAACACGTAAAAACGCGTCACATTTCACAGTTCGCGTTGGTGTGTTTTGTATTTTATGCTGAATGTAAGATTGTGGGGTTAGCGTCTCACCGTTCGGGACTGCTCAGGTTCCCCGACCACTGACGAGTGGCCAGGGACCGCCAAGCCTCGTTCTGATCAGCCCACACTGCGAATCGAAAGCGCCTTCAGCCAAGCTTGCCACCAGTTTACTCGTTGCCACTGAAGCAGACGGACGTCCCATCGTTAGCTCAGGGGCTTAGCCTCATGGCACCGATCGCCGCGCTCCGCTTGGGAACTGTGTGCACTGTGTGAATGTCTAGACTTCAATAAAGTGAGAAATACCTGAAGAATGATTTAATAAGAGTTGTTTAATCCCGGAAGAGTTGATAAAAGGTGGTGGAACGTAACACTTCAACATAATCATGTCAGCAATGCGATCGATCCACCCCCCCCCCTATATTGGTGACCCGACGTTGAAACATAATCGCAGCTTCATTCAAGCATATTATTTTCACAAAGTAACCAAACGACAGTGCAAAACCATTGGTTTTGAACCAGCAAGGATAGTTTTAAAATTAGGGGATTTTTTCAAAAAATGGCACATCATTTTTTGCAAGGTACGTGGTGATTGTAGGTCAAAAATAATACTATGCCAGTGAGGTTAGTTAGAAAGGTTATCTGAACAGAGGTTTTCGCGTTTTGGTTAAAACAGCGAAAAAAACAATAGATTTTTCTAGAAACCCACGTGGTGTCGAGAATTTTCAAGATGGCGGATTTTGCAGAAATCCAGTCTAGACAAATTCATGTTGGACGGAATAGTCTACTTTCATACATTATGATGGATTTCAATGTTATTTTCTCAATTACGCCACTGCCGGCGACTGAGAGAATAATATTTTGAATTTTTTGTCTTTTAAACCGTTTTGACACCTCATTTGGGTGAGGCGGTTTTCACGAGAATACCCACCATATTTTTTGTGCTATACGCAAAATATTTTTACGGATCGAATTATGCCTCGACTCAGACAGCTTTTAAATAGGATTAGAGCCACTTAAAACTGTTCGCCTGAACTATATGTGAGTAAAAGGTCTTATTTGGTCTATAAATACATCATTGCTAGGACTGTAGGTCGACATTTTATGACTGTAATCATAATATTTATTACAGTGGCAGCAAAGTTATTTTAATGTGAATTTGTAAGAGGCCGCCATCTTGGCAGCCGGTCACCCTAAACTTTAGCTCAATTGGCTCAATATAGCCTCACGTGTTCCCTCCTACCCGTCATGCATTGCGGCATCACCCCATCAGCACTGATCGGCATAATTAGCATAAATTAGGCCGCCATATTGAAATAGCGGCACGCACGGCAAATGCCGCTCACATGTCAAGGCCACATAGGCCTGAAGAGCGTCCGGAAATAAAATTTGGACAAGAATATTTTTTTCCAAAATATCTTTCTCAGTCAGAGACTGATTTTATTTTAATATGTGTTACTAGATATTGCAAATCAGGTCACACATTGTGCGATATTTTGTGAATATTTGGTAGTCTACTTTTCCAGACAGTCTCGTCTGACACGAAATGTCAGTGACACACGTAGCTGCTAAATATGTTAATGAGTCATGAGCTGATGCGGCATCATACAACTGTACAGGCTACATCGATGGGCACTAGTCTACACACACCAATACAAATCGAAG
Source organism: Flabesymbios commensalis (assembly GCA_964017125.1). Classification (NCBI taxonomy): domain Eukaryota; kingdom Metazoa; phylum Annelida; class Polychaeta; order Terebellida; family Flabelligeridae; genus Flabesymbios; species Flabesymbios commensalis. Next base: position 80,218,131 of record OZ024903.1, read on the forward strand.
CGAGCGACCGATTCGGACGTGGTTCATAGTGAACATTTAAAAAAAAAAAGGATGTTCATTATGGGAAATATTCATCAATAGATTTATATAAGCAGTCTTTATAGACATCTGTCAGTCAAAAATTTCAATAAATGATTCTATAAATTAAGTCGAACTGTACACGCATAATACAGTCGCACTTGAGCTATTTTTAAGAGAAAGAAATTTTCTCAGGATGGGCAGGATTTAATTATTCCTTATTAAATCTAAATTTGAGACTTGACAGTTGAACTACGGCGACTACTTTGATACATTGTGTGTTTTTCGACTTGTGTTTAATTTTTTTTTCCACACGGGTCGAATTACTAAATATTATTACCCTATAGCTTAGAATAGCAATTTAACATTTTTTCTGGCATTTTTGCATGCAGTTAACGACCTACAATCACCACAATTCATATGTACAATGAAATACTATAACCCCTTCCACGTGCACATTTCTGCATAGAGATTTTTCAGTTATTCCAGCAACCCCTGCACTCTACTATCTGCGAATCTTAATGGACATTCTTCATACATAGAATTATCACACATCTAGACTTTTCTCAAGCTAGACAACTATGCACACAGTTTCTCACGCGGAGTGCGGCGATCAAACTAGTTGGTATGTTTTAAATGCATACCATTTCAATACCCGTCTGAGAATTGCACAGTAGCCAATAGGCCAGCAACTCAGATGTTTCACTTTTTAAACTAATTTTAATAAACCAACATTTCAAAATGGCCGCGAAAGATTTCATGTCATCACCCCTCGACGGACAAGGGGCTGGTCATAAAGATTTGTACTATCCTTTGAGTGATGATAATGCAGCAGAACTAAGAGACACGGATGCATAGTTCAGACGGATAAAAGCTGATTTCCTGCAGATTGCACGCAACAGACGTAGGAGAGGTTTGTCACCGAGTGATTCATCAAGAAGTTCTTCGCCGGTCAAACGTCAGCCCCAACGACGTTCAGTCAATCTGCCGAAATTCAAGATAGCAACAGATGTGGAGTTATGGTTTAATCAAATCGAAATAAAATTTTATTCACACCAGATAACAGACGATGACGAACGGTACAGATTGACATGTGCTGCACTCTCTGGCGAAGTAGCGTCTGATGTTAGTTAGAGACGTATTATTACAGCCGTTTCTCACTCATAAGTTCGATAATTTGAAAGCGATCTTAATCGAGCGACGAGGCTTAACGACACCAGAGAGAGTCAACAAGGTGATTTCAGGTGAAAAACTGGGATCCGACACACCGTCTAGATTTCTTAGTCGGTTGCAGAAGACAGCTGGTTTTAAAAAAAACGGTTGTAGGCAAGGCAGTTATCCGCCAAGCCTTCATTCGACAAATGCCGCCTTCAGTACCTGCTCATTTAGCTATACAGCCAGATAGTGTGTTGTTAGAAAGTTTGGCCATGTTGGCCGACTGTGCTGTCGCTGCGAAAAAGACGTAGATGAAGCTAAGCCGGGGATTGCTGAGATAAACGTCAGTGGGAGCGAAAAGCTCGTTGGGCTGTTGGAAGACCTGTCTCGCAGGCTCAAAAAACTAGAGACAGCCTCAGCCAAGGCAACACAGAAGAAGGCGCTCACAAGCACCACCGCCGCAAACGCAGCAAAATAACGTTGCTGAATCGACCGGTACAGTCACTGTACATGTTTGCTACTACCACCAAACTTTAGGTGAAAAGGCTCGTTTGTGTAGTGAACCCTGTTTGTACTATAAAACGATAGGTCAGCGTGAAGTAGCGAATATTGCGTCATATCCGTCTAAGTTATTATACGTCGCAGACAAACACAACAAGTGTAACCATTTAATCGACACGGGCACAGCAGTCAGCGTGTTACCCAAGTCTTGCGTTAACGAGTCTTCAGACGCTGCCTGTCTCCTCCTAGTTGCAGCTGATAATACTACTATAAACACCTACGCTAATTGTAGACGCGTCGTCGACGGTGGTCTTAAACGAGATTACGCGTGGACTTTCACAGTAGTGGACGTCAAACAACCAATCATAGGAGCTGATTTTCTCATACTTACTGGTAGACTTAAAAAGTCGTTCTCTGAGAGACATGCGAACCGGTTTAGCTATACCAGCTACTTTATCATCTATTAAACCGTTATCACTGAATAGAGTCGATACCGTTCAAAACGACTACACAAAATTGTTAGGTCAGTTAAGCACGGTATTACACACAAAATAGTGACCAAAGGCCACCCAGTGTGTGGAACCCTAGCACCCGAAGGGTGCTGAGAGTGAGATAATGGCATGAGGATATCTTGTTAGTGAGTCCTTTTTAGCCTACCAATTCCTTCTGTATACAAAATGTTTGGGTGGAAAGGGGGACTGGAACCTGGAAAGTTGAAATTGAATTTGATGACCTTGGGATTCCAAGGGTCGTTTAAAGAAAGAGGTGTTGAAATAAGCCATTTGCTATCCTCGTATCTCTGATCTCCATCTCGAACTATAATTTCATTCTCTGAATATGAAAAGCAGTTGAAAAGAATTTTGCAGCCTAATTAGACTTCCATATGATTATGAATGTCTAAGAATCGCTTGAAATATAAGGGCTAGTGGCCCGTCTGTTGAAAAATAATTAATTTCAATTTTTTGCCTTGAGCTGTGTGCATGGTTGGTTAAATCTACCCTGCTACTGGCTTAATACAGCCACCCAGTATTCGCGCGGCCACGACGTTTAGCACCTGATGAACTAGTCACTGCGAAACGCGAGTTCGATGACATGATAAAGTTAGGCGATATCGAACCCAGCGACAGTGAGTGGTCGTCAGCGCTTCATATGGTGCCTAAGAAAAACGGAGACTGGAGACCGTGCGGAGATTATAGAAGTTTGAATGCTCAGACAGTACCGGATCGATATTCGATTCCCCATATACAAGACTTTACCCAACGTTTAGCAGGGTCGAAAGTTTTTTCAAAAATAGACTTGGTACGGGCTACTACCAGATACCGGTTCAACCGTCCGACATACATAAAACAGCGGTTACAACACCTTTCGGCTTGTTCAATTTCACTAGGACACTGTTCGGTTTAAGAAATTCTGGCCAAACCTTCCAACGTTTTATAGATCACGTTACGCGCGGACTAGATTTTGTGTTCGTGTATTCGGACGATTTGTTAGTCACAAGCCCCAATCATCGTAAGCATAAGAAACATTTGAAAATTCTTTTTACACGTTTAGCAGAATATGGGATAATAATAGGACCAGAGAAATGTCAGTTCGGTACTACCAAATTAAGTTTTCTAGGACATCATGTTAGTGCAGCAGGCATTTCACCGCTACCCAGTGCTGTAGACGCGATAGTCAATAATTTTGTTAGGCCCGAAAAGTTGATAATACTAATTAAAGGCAAGATAGAAACGGTCTCCCTTGATCAAGTTAAACCTGCCCGAAACAGGTACAAAGAAACAGCGTAAAACGCAAAATAAAACGAGAAATTTGAAAAATACTGCGACAGTTCGAAGAGCACCGGCTCTCAAACAGAATTTCAAAAGCGAAAACACAGACACGGTCTGTGGCGGTTCAAAATGGTTCGAATTTGGCCACTACTTCACGGCATAATGCTAATAGAGTAAATTTGCCTAAACAATTCACCCCTTATGTAGCGCCGCATTCGCGAACCCCCACCGTTTCCCGCGCTAACGGGAGCTGACGCGGTTTGTGAACGTATTCACGTGTACCTTTACACTTACGGGATGAAACCCCTAATGCAAGCGAAACGAGCAAACCACCGAATGTTAAAAACAATTCGAATATCGCCAACGGCAACCAATTTGTACCAGACGCGACCAGAAAACAAACCAGAGTTGGACAAAAAAACACACTCCCGCACGTTTCGTACAGATGGTCCACGCTTTAGTAGCGCCAAAGACCCTGTACAATAGTCAACTCTCCCCAAAACGTGAAATCCCTCTCAGTGCTGTTCCCCGGTGGTGGGAGTTGGAACTAATGCTTTTACCATCTATCAAGTATGATTTTACCATATTACGACAAGTAATTAGGCCATCGATCCTATTAAAAACAGTACATACTTTACACATAAAAATCTTCTTCCCTTTGGTACCTCAAGGGTTGATGCGCCTGTATAAACAAGTATGCATATTCATTGTTTACAAACAACAGGTGACGCCCAGCTAACACGAGACGTCAACTCAATTATAGTGTAATGCTGGTCCAAGGTTTGTAATGCTGGTCCAGCATTACACCATCATTGGTTCATCTTCTCTGGCAGGTGACGATGTGTGTAAGGGTAGATACGGGTAAAGAAAACCAAGATAGGGCAAAAGAAAACATAATATTACTATATATTATGGTCTAATGACACGGATCATTTGTCATGTCTATCATTCGGAATATACCTGAATAGACATATTTTGTTGATATATAAAGCATGTTACTGTTACTGCTGATTCACCTGATCTGAGCGATTCTGTAACAGAATTAACTTATTCAATGCTGAAATCATTCACGCCACAAATGGATATTACCATTGAGGAGGAGAATATTCTTGTATATATATCAGTAGATATCTTTGTCGCAAAGTGTCTCGAACTGCAGGTAAAGTAATTTTGATGCCAATAATAAATTGCATACATTTCTGTCTAAGAAGCAATATTTGAATATTCAAGGTGTGTGGCTTTTGTTCCACGTCAAAACTTAATAAAATTAATTGGTTAAAATGAACGAATTTTCGGAAATATACCTGAACACATTCTACATAGGAGTCACAACAGAGATCAAATTATTACGTTTATCAAAGACACTAAATCACGTGCAAGTTGTGAATGTTTCACGTAAATTTTACATATTTATGTCCCCAGTCGGCTACACCATGTACCACGGAAAAACGATGAACACCGTATTACCAGTAACGGCAGGAGTAATAGAAAAGTATTAAAATTCAACTATAAATAAATTGTGTCATAAAATTAACGTGTCTTGTTTTAAAGATATCAATATACTGCTAACGCTCCAGTCCTCAGTGACATTGATGGCAGTGGTCCGAGAGAGAAAGCCCACATAATATAAATTCATAATATTGCTTTTGTGTTCTAAATATATTTGTTTAAATAATAAAAGGTTGAATTAAAAGACACGTCTGCCAAGTTTTGGTTGTTACCAATGTTTTGCCTCGATCTCCTTTGTGGTCGCTATGCTTGACGACATATCGTCACTCCCCTCCCGTTCTGTGCCCACATATTTGTGTACTTTCTGTACACAGCTCTTCTGTTATTTAAATGAAGACATTTCTCATAATATAACATGACTTTTCTGCTATATTAGCAGTTATTTTCGTTTCAAAAATAAATATCGCAGAGATATTTTCATAACTGTCAAACCTAGAAAAACATTATATTTTTATTTAGAGGTTAAAGTGGTGAAATTATCACTTGTTTTATATGATGATACACTTGCCAAAGCATAGTTCCAACTCCCGTTAAAAGGGGACAGCACTGCACAGTGTATTACACACATTTGTATGGTGAAATCCGTAATCCGTAATTAAAATAATAATGTGAAATGTTTCTTAAATAAGTTACTTATAGAAGTAATTTTATTATAATGTACAAATGTATTAATTAGATTTATAAAGGTTGGCCTTTACCCGTAGCGCAGCAGCATAATTCGTAAACAAGGAACAATGGTGTTAAGAGGATTGGAACAATGGTGTTGAATGGATTGGAACAATGGTGTTAGGAGGATTGGAATATTGTTGTTTAGAGGATGGGAACGTAGATATAATTACTACATAATAATTCGTTATGCTGCGCCTGCGATGTTACCAACCACCAACGCTGTATTTTCACAACTGACTGTTTTACTGTTTGATTACTGTATATTGGTTTTGTGCATTTCCCAGACGGAGCGACGTTACCACCACAAGTTGGCTTGGTTCATACACTTAACCCGGGGGTTTTACAAAACTGTTTGAACATTTGTGCGTCGCGCCGGTTTTCGCATGGGACCACAATCTGGCCTTGGAACAGGTAAAAACGCGTCACATTTCACAGTTCGCGTTGGTGTGTTTTGTATTTTATGCTGAATGTAAGATTGTGGGGTTAGCGTCTCACCGTTCGGGACTGCTCGGCTTCCCCGACCACCGAAGAGTGGTCAGGGACCGCCAGCCTCGTTCTGATCAGCCCACGCCGCGAATCGAGCGCGCCTTCAACCAAGCGCCTCACCAGCTAACTCATTGCCACTGATGCAGACGGACGTCCCGTCGTGAGCTAAGGGGCTTAGCCGCATGGCACCGATCGCCGCGCTTCGCTTGGGAACTGTGTACACTTTGTGAATGTCTAGACTTCAATAAAGTGAGAAATACCTGACGATTGATTTAATAAGAGTTGCTTAATCCCGTCGTCCCAACGGAAGAGTTGATGGAAGGAGGTGGAACGTAACACTTCAACATATTCATGTCAGCAACACGATTGATCCACCCCCACACGGATAAAGCCTACTTACGTGTAGTGTTACAGTGCTGAATATCGTCAGATCAGTATATGGTAAAACGGCCAGTAAATTAACTGACTACAGTTTTGTTGAGATCAAACATTTCTAGCACTCCCCAACACTGTTATTCTAATGCAAATAAACAAATTTAAAAATACATAAGTGATGATCGTCCTATGAAATGCGGTATGAAATTCAGCTTGCAATATGCTATATATATATACCATGTATACAGGTCAGCTTATCAGGTTTCCATCTTTTCCCGCGATCATTTATCGTTGTTCTCCGGTATAATTGATGAGGGTTTTTGAATAATGTCATGTAAGGCGCATAGATCGTATACTAATGGGTACATGTGGGCCTAATTGTAGGTGAGTTCTAATTCAGTTCTCGTTAATTGTGTTTTATATCATAATAATATTTGTATCAGTAAGTGGGCATGTTGGCGCCAGCATCGCTGTAATTCCTAGGAGCATTTTATGACCATAATAATTTATTATTCAGGTAGCCATCAGCCAGGGACATCCAGCTATATCAGTATATGGGCCTATCCTGTACCGACTGATTAGTTTGATTTCTCAACACATTCTAGAAAGCGTAGGCCTATCCGACGCACAGATATTCTATGAGCGATGCCAGTCGCTAATAAAGTCGAGAATCACATTTTAATATTATGTGTGTGCATAAATTGCAATATTTCTTTGGAAACACCAATTTTAGCTGCACTCATTTTCAGGTTTTCATGTACTCAATAATCAAACAGACTCATCCTAGTCAAGTAAAATGAGCTGTTTTTCATTGCTCAGAAAATTAATACTACAGTACGTTAGACAGAATGATGGGGAAACATTCAGCAGAATTTTTAATGCAAGTCAATCGCATGGTGATAACTTGAATATATCTAAATAGGAAAATAAAACTATAGTAATGCTTTTGCGACAAAATACCTTAATAGGCTACTCTTCTTCTCCCTGATTCCCCCACATAACGTACTCCTGGAATCTTTTTTTTGGTACTCGTTGGTACTCAGTACTGTTGTGTTCCTGCGGTTCTTTAATCAATCCCGTCAGAATCCGTAGAAACTATATCCACTAGATTCCTTCAGGACTAGCGTTAAAGGTGGCACGAGGCATCACGTCGCAATAGTGAAATATCGGTTTTCGGGACTGGCAGAGACTGCAGGCTCATGAACCGAACACTGTCTGAATTTATTTTTACTCGCTCTGTATTATTCTGATTGTACACTTTTTAAGAAAACCTCCAAAGAGCTCTGTCAAGAAATAAACACCATGTCGCGATGCCCACTCGTATGGAAAGAGCACGCAAACTAAGGCAGGCAACGACTGGGGTAGGGCCTACAATTCTATATACACATGTAATTATGAAACAAAGATATACAATACATTTGTACACTGTACCTTTTAGTTCTGCTGGTGAGTCCTCCTATTCTTGTCTACTGACAATTCATGTATAGTAGAGCGGATAAGCAAGAATAGTGTGCACTTTTTGAAAAATGAATGAATTCTTTTTATAATATCTCCAAACCAGAAAGTTCATTTGAAGACGTGGAACCATTTTAAATTTGACATCTAATGACCGCTAGAGGTCAACGACTTTTAATATCCGTTGTAGCACTATTTGTTATTATAAAATATATCTAAATCCGCGAAAGAAACATATATTATTTCAATGTATTTGCATGTCCTTATTATTTCATAAATAATTCTAACTAAGATAATTTGGTATGGTGTTATTTTATCATTTGATATATATCAATGAACTTAAATATTGTAGGTGCAGTGACAATAATTGGTGATTATATTTTGAATGTATCTGTAGGAGCTTTTATAATTTTATGTTTACAACATTTATTTACTTGTTTATGTTCATGTGAAAGCTACAAATTGGAAATTATTGAATGTTGTCCCTCAATTATATGGTAGGAACCCCCACCCACAGTATATAAGTACTGATGATAATAATGCTGATAAGCTTATAATCAAGATAACGTTACGACCATTTTTCACAATTAGTTTAACCCTACAGTGCGGGGATCGACTTTAGTCGTCAGAATCTGATACTTTAGTCGTCAGAATCTGACGTCTGTAGACGTCAGATTCTGACGATTAAAGTCGATCCCCGCAATGTAAGAGTACAAATATTTTTAATGGCCGTAGACACCTAACATAGGTATTCAAATGAAGAGCTAACTAAGACATTTGTGATGATTTCAAATTGAAAAAATCCATTTAGTTACGATGTTTTTTTACAAATTAATTCAGCGCTTCAAGGGTTAACATATATTTTGCATGCAAGGGCTACATTTAATTTTCACATGAGAAGTGTTCAGTTTGATTTCTGGTGGAGTCACTGACGACGGTTGTCCCATGGATGTTTGTTCTGATCACACACACTATAGTAGGTAGTTAGCAATAGCTGAACGATAGCATGGTTATCGTTAGCAAGCGATCAACTCATTTTCTTTTGATATGGGCATTATGCGAGTATACTCGTACAGATTACAACATATCAATACATATATGCACAACCAATTCCTAATAACTAATTAAACACCTAACCATATAGTTCCGTGTCAGTGCTAAGTTTAATAGCTAATTATGAACCATTTTCTACAAATTTTACAGAAGATAACTGTCAACATTCTCCATATTGTAATGAACTGTATTGTAGTATCACCTTAAGGTATGAAAAGAATGTCACACATTTGGGTCAGAACTCAACATTAGACCATTCATCCATAAACGTCCGAGTTTATTATATTTCTGCCACAATATTATGTTGAAATAAACATATCTTAATGCTGTTATTACCACTGTTCGTCAATAAAAAGTTTTTTATTCATCTTAACTCACACATGAATCATCCATCGTCGTAGCCCCGAGCATTATATAATGATTTACATTGTATTAATATATTGAAGTCATTATGTTTTATGAAAAAAAAATACAATCAAATCTGTCTTATCAAGAAGCGATATGTGTCTTGGCCAGTTTCATTGATGTAATGCACACGCTGCCTAAACGGTGTTGTTATATCGAACAGGCAGGCAACATGACCTATCAGAAATTAGACAGAATTAGGTGAGGTCACAGCTCAACCACACAAGCTGAATCTGAACGATGGATGATTTATGGGTACTACAATACAGTTCATGCGAGTGGCGCCACCTGTGCTGTAATGTGCACACCAGTATTGTTCATGGTGGCCAGCAGACCCGCATTGTTTAGAATATAACTCTGAATTAAACAATTAGCAAAACATTTTTTTCGTGCCAATTTAACACAAATATCAGTATTATAAATTATAATCAATGATCAATAAATAGTTCTAAATTATGTGAACATATTATACTGTGCCTCATATTATCCACCACAGTAATATGCATTTAAATATAATAATTTGAACACTGAGCGCCGACCTCCCCTATATAGAATGACTCTGTGGTGAAGCCTGTTCGTTGGGTTGTACGTATGTCAATATCCAACAACACGGTAATGTTGATTAGATTGAAAATATCAGTCATATATATAATATAGTATATACCTATAATATAAATTACAGAGTGACTCGAAACAGAACATGTTGATTTGTAAAGTTGGTGCCAAATAAGAGCATTGGGTGGTGTGAATGACTATGTGGGGAAACTCTTCATAAAACCTTGGCGGTCAAAGGTTAATCTCACATAAATCACGCAGGCCTATTTACAAGTATCAATATTAACGAAGTAAAAAATAATTTCATCGGAACGGGCAGGATAATTGTCTATAAAACTTTGGATTGTTATAATAATGTGAGACGTTCATCATAAAAGGTACGTTTATACACTGATATGAACAAGTTTAAAATTAATTTGAATAATTCTGTGTAATATTAGCGAAAAATTTCATGAGCGCAAATATCTCAAGAAATCCAATTGATTGCGTCCAAACTCCACACTGTGATTGTGGAGTTTGTCCAAACTATATAGTAGGGGGCTACCTGTACATATACGAGATATGATGTTGGTCACTTTCAAACATTCAATGTCCTAGAGTAATTCCGTGCTAAAAATTTCGCAATGCACAAGACAGATAATAAATGTCCTGCCATGGCCATTGAGCAATGTCATGAGCAGACTAATGCTATCATCAAAGTATTCGTCAATCCGCCAGCTCTCAGGATGGTGTCTAGTCGCGAAGTAGCAATGATGATCGCCAAATGCGAGCTTGATACCACAAGATCACACCAAAGAGAGAGCGAGCACCATCACAATGAACAGCATCCAGTGGTCCAAGAAGCATTTGTCAACGATGTCAGGTGGCTATCCTCAATGATCGAAGAGATAAGCAGCTCATTACTAGAGGTAAGCGAAGCTCTCTTGGCCTTAGGCACTAGATATACCATTAAAGTAACTTCTAGGGAAACAGTGGGTAATGTTGAAGCACTTAGTGAAGATCAGTACTTCAGGTTTGTCAAAGAAGGACTTTTCCAGTCTGAAAAACCGAACGACTGCATAAAAACAAGCTACCACTGCTCAGTCGCCCATCTGTGAAACCTAAATCAAAACACAACGGTCAAGTAACATCACTTAAGAATGACTGCACTCTTTTTCACGCTTGTATAGTCCCGCTATATCTTGCCAAACCAGAGACGGAAATCTCGATCAATTTGCCACCCATGAGAACTATGTTGCCCCTCTGTCACTGTCTTTGGGAGGCAAACAGAGGCTTGGTACAAAGGCAGACATCATCAAGTTCTTTGATGGTGCAGATGCTGAACCCCAGAACACTAAAAAGGTTCAATCAATCAATCAATCAATCAATCAATCAATCAATCAATCAATCAATCAATCAATCAATCAATCAATCGATCAATCAATCAACCAATCAATCAATCAATCAATCAATGAAACTTCCATAGCGCCTATATCCTCAGCGGACCCAGATCAAAGATGTACAAATCCTTAGCGTGATCATGTGTCATAATCGACACAGAGTGCTGCTGAGGAGCTAGGGTGGGAAAACCACATCAAATAGGTGAGATTTAAGTAATATCTGGAATGTTAAAATTGTTTCGGCATTACGTATTGGCACAGACACGGCGTTCCACAAGGCTGGGCCAGATATAGAGAAAGCTCTTGACCCAGTCATAGTTTTTTATCCGAGGAGCAACAAATCTTTTTACATTTGTGGAGCGTAGATATTTTGAGCATTTTGGACGAGCAAGTAAGTCAGTCAGATATGCGGGTCGTTTGTCTTTCAGGGTTTGGAAAGTTATAGTGCATATTTTAAAATGAATGGGAAACTTAGCAGGGAGTCAATGTATTCGCTTAAGAATAGGAGTGAAACGACGAAAACGTGGGGCCTTGGTTACCACTCTTGCAGAAATTTCTGAACGCGTTGCAATCTAGCGACATTCTTTTTCTGGTATATTGTAAAAAAAGTGAGTTACAATAATCTAACTTGCTACTGACCAGTGTCACTGCAATGTGCTTGACAAGATCTAAAGATACACTTTTTTTCAAATTTGGTGTAAATTACGGATATGATAGAAGCATGCCATACATGTTTGGAATATGTGTTTGTAATTTATAAATCAAATTAGTTTCTAAATTATAAATATTGCCGCGATTCTGAATTCATTTGAATTATATTTAATAGAGAAGTTTTAGTTCGGACTGTGATAATAAAAGCCGTAGTTCCTAAATGCATAATGACACATAATTGGTTACTATTTTACAGGTCGCCGTTGGTGGACGACTTGGTCATTGTGTTTGTGTTGTGCGCGGCCATGCGCCGCGCAAGTTGATTCACTCATAGGGGTGAGCTGTTTTGTAAAATCTTGCGAGTTATGTAATGCTCATATAAAGTGTTTCATATCAATTTAAAGATTTTCATATTTCTTAGGTTACCGATTTTATATATTTATTGAATGTTCTAGTCACTCAACATATTGATTATGTTGCAGGTTTTTTTTATATTGTCTGATCAATAAACGGATTGAAGAACAGATATTTTTGTCACATCCATATATACGGGTTCATGACCCTGTCTACCAGTCTTATCTGTGTAATTACAGATAGATGGATATGGATCCCCAGAAATTTTACACTAGAATTAAGCTTAGATGGTGGTTTATGTCACAACTGGAGATGATAGCGCTGAGTGGTGTGGTGTATAGTGTAAAAAACACTGGTCCCAGCACAGAGCTCTGTGGAATTCCATGTGAGAGTGTGACTTCATCTGACAGTGTTTTTAATTTTTACGGATTGGTGCCTATTTGGAGAAAATAAGAAAACTAAATTCGAGCATGCCAAGATATTTAATACCAATCTGAAAGTCGTATTTGTTAATGTACATGGTCAATGGTGTCGAAAGCGGCCGTCAAGTCAAGCAAGGTCAGAGCTGTAACCTCACCCTGGTCCATACTAATAATTATATCGCTATGTACATTCAGTAGCGCTGATTCTGTAGAATTATGTTTCCTGTAGGCTGATTGTAATGGGTTAGATAGATGTTTTTTTATATGAGCTTGCAGCCGATTGGCAACTACCTTTTCTAAGATTCTTGAAATGAAACTCAAGTTGAATACAGGTCTGTAATTTTTCAGTTCGTTTTGAGGAAGAGAAATTGTTTAAGTAGTGGTCTTATTTTGTCATCATTCTGTTACAGAGGTGGCACTGATGTTTGTAACGAGAAGAGAATCATACTGTTGAGAGTTTTTTCCTCGGTTTCTTTATTAGATCCGAATTTAAAATATCTGAATGAAACGATTCATAATCAATTTTGTTAATTTTTCAAAACTATGCAGCTAGATATAGCCAATCGTGTGTAAGTCATATGGGATGTATACAAGCCAGATAGTTTAAAAAGTACAGCCAGTGAGAAGAGAGGCAAAGAGGTTCGAAGACAAGTTAGTACTCCCTATCACAGTTATTCTTAAAAACTGGAAAGACTACTATAATACGATAATAAAACCTGACTATTCCGGTTCTTGGCACAACAATAATATTGGTGACGAGAATCACAACCAAGGAAGGTGCAGCCATATACGCAAATTTGGAAGGGAATGGTTGCGCTCCTTTGATAATGCTGACCTGACCAACCTGGTCGCTTGCTCCCACAGATACCCGTCTACGCTTACATCTGGCTGATGCTGCTAAGGCACATCTTCACTTGGCCAGTCTCACGCGAGTGCATACCGCAGGAGCCTGGCCATATCGAGTACTACAATCAGTTATTCTGTCTACGTGGTCATCTTGGTTGGTGTGTCTGAGATTCAAACCTCATTGGGTGTTTCAGATTTATAAATAGGTCCTAAAAGGTCACGACGAATTGACCTCTTGCTCATCTCTCATACACAGTCAAATGATTCCGTTGCTAGATGTATTATATAGACAAGTTGGGAATCTCTCATTTGGACAGTGACGTGTACTTAATTTCGTCATGGCGGCCAGTAATCATATAGTGGCCGCCATTCAGGGAGCTGGGAACACAATGACAATAGCGTGAGATTCGGAGCTTATCTATCTATCTGATCTATCATACCAAAAGAAACAAGCAAGCTATGATTGGGCGGTCTTGCGACGCGCGACAATCAAGGTATCTGGTTATTTAAAATAGTTGGACCCTATGCTCGATAAAACAAGGTATCGCACTGCTTGCTCGTGGGTAAGATAACTTGTTGTGGAAGATGTTAAGGCAGGACACAGGAAAGAGTGTGTTCGCACAGTCGATACCGACGTGGTTGTTTGGCTATCGCTCACTATATCAGTATCAAACCCAATGAGTTATGGGTAGCTTTTGACACAGGATCACATTTCCGCTGTATACCTGTACATGAACTGACTGCTTTTTATAATTCAAGTATGTGTCCCACGCTTCATGTATTTCATGCATTCACAGGGTGCGACATGGTTTCATCATTCGAGGGGGGGGGGGGGAACAAGAAAACAGATTGGATCACATTGCAGTCGTACCCAGAAGCTAGGGGCGCATTTTCATTTTAAGACGTCTTTGATTCTGCAAGGTGGGGTCAGTGACCAAACCATGTTAACCCTAGAACGATTTACTGGGTACTTCTCTGTGACCGAGCAAGTGACATCACAAATGTCAATGATTGTAGAAAATACATTGTTCACATAAAAGTCCAGAATACTGGATAATTCACCACCTACGAATGCAGCACATGTAGCAGAATGTAAAACAGGCCACTTATCAAGCCATCTGTTGGACCCAGGACCGTAACTGCTGACTCAAAGCTCCCAATCCCCGAAAACTGGGGATGGAGAAAAGATTCTGTGACAGAGTGGCAACCATTGTGGACCACATTGCCAGAAGCATCACAGTTATGCTAAGAACTAATTCGTTGCGGATGCTTGAAAGGCTGCTGTGGTCGGTGCAAATGCAAAAATGCCGAGCTGAAATGCACTGCTCTCTGAGGCTGTGATGGTGACTACACTGCCTCAAAATTAGAATAATAAGAGACACAATCATTATAAGTATAATTTGCAATAATTTCCACCAACACCAACTGGATTTCAGGGAATGTTTTTTCTGTTGATGATTCTGAACCGATTGGTAAAAAAGAAAAACATTTGCAATTTGTGGTGGGTCTTTTTATTTCCCATTTTGACTAGACTAAGTAATTAGGCCTAATATTCATTTAATGAATAACATCAATAGGTCGTACCTAACTATCTTTATATACCCATTTGATACATGGCATATTATTATCAATAAACTAGTGCAACACACAGAGTTTATATACGTAAGTAGTCCTCGAAGGGTCTCACCATCAACTCCTCCACGCAACTACCGCCTGTCAAACAAACCCCTCCCTGGCCACTTACTGAAACACATGAATAATAGCAAGTTTATCATTCCCTAACCATGCCAATAACAAAAATAGAATTAAAAAAAATCATCCCCACCCTTGCAACAGAAAATCGTACTGTTTTTTTCCAAAATAGCTTACAGACTAATAATAAATCATTATACACCAAATACGGAGTTTTCAGTTAATATATATTGACTAATATTCTGTCCGTGAATCTATGATATTGAAAAAATGATTTGATTAATATTTTTAAACTAGTTCAATTACTTAAATAGGCTGATAAAAAGTGTTTGTTCTGCGCTGTATATATAGGCCAATATTCGCGTTTAATTCAGGGGATAAATAAATAGCAATTCTTTAAAAATTATGACAGAGACGTATCTCTAAAAAACAAGACACTGACGTGTTTATACAACATTACTACTTAGTGTAAAATACGGTAGGCTTAATCATTATTTTAAAAATATTATTGCGTCATTATAAAATCACCATATTTGTGGAGACCCAGCAAACATTTAACCAGCACCGTACAAAATATACAGACGACAGATAGATATTTTATTGGCTTATT
This sequence comes from Flabesymbios commensalis, assembly GCA_964017125.1. Lineage (NCBI taxonomy): Eukaryota > Metazoa > Annelida > Polychaeta > Terebellida > Flabelligeridae > Flabesymbios > Flabesymbios commensalis. The sequence continues at coordinate 80,234,035 of OZ024903.1, forward strand.
TAATGCCATGGTTATTCCAGTAATGGATTATAGCGCAGGTGTATGGGGATTTAAATATTATCATAAATGTAACCGCGTTCAAACTCTTGCGCTATCTTACTTTTTGGGTGTACATAACAGAGCCCCAGTAGTGGGAATACAGGGTGATGTGGGATGGATATTACCAAAATATAAAAAATGTTAGAACTATGGAATCATTTGCTTTCTTTAGATTAAAACAGCCTGACAACACATATTTTTGAATGGGAATATGCAAATAATTTTGGTAATGGAAACAGTTGGATTGATGAAATTAAACAAATTTTCCAGTTGGTTGATAAAGAAGACGATTTTAATAATTTAATAAAAGTTGATTTGAAATATTTTTCAATATTGTTGTATGGTGTTATGGAGCGCGAATGGCAACGCGAAATATTAGTTAAACCAAAACTGGGAACCTATATTACTTTCAAAAACTTGTTTGAAAAAGAATAATATGTATCTAAAAGCATGTCGAGGAAAGCACGTTCACTAATTTCACAAATACGACTGGGAATTTTGCCATTAGAAATTGAAGTAGGACGTTTCAGAGGGGTTAGCCTCGAAGACAGACTATGTCAAATATGGGTGTGGTAGAAAGTGAGGTTCACTTTATATGTGAATGCCCTTCATATATATGAATAATAAATATATTTTTCCCGTAAATGCCACAATGTCTGATAAATTTGAACTGATAATGTCAACTAATTGCAGATGTTTAAGTACTTATATTTGTCAGGCATGGGATAGGCGTACTGGTAATATGTATAACAGGTGATATGTGGCATGTAATAACAGCAACATATGTATAACGTATTTTTGTATTATATTATTTTGATTTGTGGTATTGGGGTCATATCTGTCACTATGTATAGTGACAGATATGACTCTTTTGTACCTAACGTTACTGATATATTTGGTTCAAGCGAACACAGTCCAGCGGGCGCGGGACGTCCGCCCGGTGTTTGGACCGATGTTGGGCCAGCGATGTGGACGGTGGGCTAGCATTGGTCCGGCGTTGGGATGGTGTCCCGTGTTTGCCTGGAGGGTATCCACTCTGTGTTGGTTCAGTGTTGGTCCATGTCTTCGGCGCTGTCCCGGCACTGCCCAAACATTCAGTCGATCCTGGTGTTTGCTGGGATTTACAATATTGTGTAATAATGTTGATTTTTGGCTGTTTCGTTCAGCATATATGTTTTTTTTACTACATACATTTTGGAGTGACTTATAAGCCAAAATGGGATGGGTACTATATTGTAAACATATTTATATTGTCATTGGGTCTGTTTGTACATGCCACTATAATAAAAATATACAATACAATACAATATAATACTTAACATAGAGATGTGTGTAGAGATGTGTATATACAAGATGGTAATTCGTTTAGTAAAATGACATGGTATCGCTTACAAAATTAAAATCAGTGGCATTGCCATGATAAAACACAGGATATTTTGAAAATGTAAATGATATCTACTTAAAATACAATAAATAGAATTAGCAAGGTATGAAGATGGGGGCTGTAGAACCGTATAATGTACCCAGACGTAGGCCTATAATGTAACCGGTTACATTATACGGCCCCGTATAATGTAACCCGTAACATTTTACGGCGGCTGGTTACATTATCCGGTCACAGCGTCAACGTATAATGTAACCAGGGGAAAAAGGTACCATACGACCGTATATTGTAGCCAGTGCCGTATAATGTAACTGGGATTGTTTTCCAAAACGTATGTTTTGTGGATTATACTGTAGGATCTCCGCCTCGCTAGATCATCGTGGCAGTCAACCCCAGTCTCCCCGGACGCGGGGGGACGGCTGGACGGCTGCCTTGCTTCAGTATATTAGTGACGTGCGCATAAACCCAATCACCACACGGTCGTGGCCTTTTTCGCGCACTTGTAGTCTAGCCCCTGACGACTGCAGACGTGTTGCAGGTTGGCAGATTAGAGTTAGCCTAGGGGCGTGTCGTGCGCGGGACTGTACATTGCCGATGTTTTATGTCTAGACAAATAAATATAATGAACTGAAGAAGAGTTTTGTGAAGCCAATCGGAACCGTTGACCCGACGCGGAAGAAAGGAAGATAATAAAAGATAATAAAATGGTGAATGATAAGCGGTTTTGCCGTTCACCCTACCGGTAGACCCTCCTGCTATTCCCATACTGATGACCCCTGACGTTTGATCGTGATCGCAACAGCGTTTTCACCAAGCAACAAGATGAAAACCTCTGTTTTCAAGGATAGTTTTTTTTTAAATTTAAGGGATTTTTCGAAAAAAATCATGAGCATTTTTTTCTCAAAGGTACGTGAAAATTGTACGTCACGCTAAATATGCCAGCTAGAACTAGCTAAAAAAGTTATCAGAAGAGAAGTACGCGTTTTTATGCCCAAAACGGCGAATTTTAACATTTTTTGAACGAATTCCACGTGTTTAGCGCCTTTTCAAGATGGCCGACATGTAGGTTTTTCAAGAAAAACCGTACAAATTTTTTTTTTCTCAATTATCTTTCCAAGTACGAGTTCCTTGAATGCTTTCATCCTATTAATGCCACTGTAGGCGAGTAGGAAGTGGGTATTTTTGAGAACTCCATTTTTATCGTTGTTCGCCATAATTGGGTGACTTAATTTTAAAGTCCAATAGACGAAGTCTCACCAGATTTCGATTTTTCAGAAAACATTGACAAAGAAAATTTTTTTAAAAAAATATCGCTTCGACTCAGATAACCTTTAATAGGGTTAGGAGCAAATAAAATTGTTCGCCTGAAAATAAATGTGAATAAACGGTCCTAGTTGGTCTGTAAAACATATTTCCAGGACCGTAGGTCAATATTTTATTATTATAACAATATTTTATTTCAAGGAATGCTGTTAATAATGAATGTATTTGGTAAGTGAGCGCCATATTGGACGCTGGTTTCCCTAACTTAGCTACTCGCCCGTCGTGGGCACCACGCGTCCTGCCATACCCGGCATGCACCTTGACAGTGGACCCATGTCACCTCATCACATTAGCATAAATTAGGCCGCCATTTTGAATTCGTGGCGCAGCCTATTCACGTGTCAAGACTATACACGGACTAGCCTCAAATATTTTTTTACATATATACAAAGTTTCTTTTTCAAAACCATTAAAGTGAAAGAAAATATAAAATACGCAGTATCGGAAAAAAAATTATAGCACAAATTGTGCGAGATTTTGATAAATTTCATAGTCTAATTTTTCACGTCGAAACGCCCCCTGGTGTTCGGCGTCGTTCTAGTCTACTCCTCTGGCACAGGGTAGTTCATGGATATGCTAATGTGAGGCGAGACGCGCCTACTGCTCAGTTTTGCACATACACCCATATCACAGGCCTGCTGGCCCAAGCATATAGCAACGAGCTACTGGCTGGGTCTACGCGGCTGTGGTCACGTACGCCATATTTGATAAACCGATACAGGCTGACACGTGTGCGACTGGCCACACATCAACAGCAAACATTCATACACTACACCATACCCGCCGTAAACCAAATAAACGCAACCGCCACGACGACAACCGAATTACACGACAATAAACGAAACGAAGCAAGCGATCGATTCGGACGTCATCAAGAATGAATCGGCGATGAACATACCATATAAAAAAAAAGTGGAATGTTCACCGCAGAAATCATTCGTCAGTGAAATGATAATCAGTTCGCGTAGACTACTGTCAGTCATGTTTTAAAATACTATTTCCAAAACAAATGTGGTTGTTTTCACTGCAGTCACATTTACCCTATCAGCCAGAGAACGAAATTTTCTCATGATAGTTGATTTCAGTAGATCAAACTTATATAAATAACGAATTATTCGATTAGACAGTTGCACTA